>JACEGR010001079.1:102827-191685 GCA_014170235.1 Listronotus bonariensis
CCCATATAACATTTTTGCCGGCGTTGTACATTTTAATTTACTGGCATTGCCAACGCTTTCTTTAATGGCAAGGCATTGGCAAAAGGTATCAAAGACGCGAAAGTGGAGCAATTGGCCGTTATTAGGCCCGTGTTGCAGATAAAGTGATGGCATCCGTCATTAATAAGTTATTGGCAAAAATGCGTTTAAGATGATGGCATCCATCATTAATAAGTTATTGGCAAAAGATAACAAAGACACGAGAAGTGGGCAAATGCAGATACTCCCAAGCAGCGAAGGCTGACGTCTTATTGACGAAAATATGTCGCATATATCATTTTTTAAGAAGCTAAAATGATGCACGATATTTTATTTGAAAGAGTCAGAAATAGGAGGAAGAAACTCCTCACTGCATGCGAATTTCCTAAGCACGTGCCGAGTACCATCTCTCGGAACACCTGTCAACTTGGAGATGCTGGATTTTAACACTAGCCGAAGATATTTCTTTCAAGCTAAATTGAGATCACCTACCGCAGACCGCTCTCGAATTATTTTTGTCTCAATGGGTACGGTTTAGACGATAAGAAGCGAAGATATTGCAGAAACGTAGTAGTTTATTGTCCATTACGATATCTATCGGTATGTCAAAACTATTAAATATATATATATTTTTTATTAACACGTCTTTAAAACTTTTAATAAGGTTTTAAACAAAATGTTCACAGCTCCTAACAGTCTACTTGAATATCTTGCCTTCTCGACTAGCCATCACCGATTAATCACACAACACACACTTATTAGGTAATGAGAATACATTTAATTATGTCTATTAAAAACTCTTTTCTTTAAAAAAGAAACTAAAAAGCTAGAAAACCACGTAGAAAACAAATGCACAACAGCGGTCACCTTCGGTCGAAATTAACGTAGCTAATTTTACCATCATTTTATTTTTATTCGCTCCAAAATACATAATAAACATTTTGTTTGACCTAATTTTTTTATTTGCATGATTTTTTAACAATAAAATGTTATGAAAAGGCCATTTCCTTTAAATTATGTAAAAAACATAAAATAATGTTGTTTAGCTGCCATTATAAATAAAACAGATCAAAAAATTGCTTTAATGTTAGTTAAATACCAATGTTAATAATATGGTTTAAAAAGTATGAATATGCGTTGAAGGTTTGCCTTCAAAATCCAATATTTATTTGCCTGCAACAAAAACGCGTGCTTTATTTAATCAGGATTGGTATGCCGCCATTTTTGTATGCTTGCCGGCAATTCGCTCTGCATGTAAAATTTATTGGCAATTAAGTGTTTATTTAGGGTTGACTTTTTAATGCGTATAAGATGTTGGCATAATATTGCCACCAATTGCCAATGCTTTACCATGTGACAAAAGTTCCAAAGTTATATTTGAAATACGTTTTTTTTTTAATTTTAACTTTGAAGGTATATATTTTCCTAACAAAGCGCGATGGAACTTTTTTTTATAAAGTATCTGATAGTTTCTGACGAACAAACGTATTAGTGACTAATAAAGGGTTTTCCATTAAGAGCGTCAGAACTTTAAAATGTTACTGTGACAACATTGTTTAAAATTATGTCGTCAAACTGACATATATGTTTTCAGTAGTGTCTGACAAGTCACTATTAAAAGAAACACGACTCTAAAAGGAGTTGAAATTATTAAATTTATCTTCTTATTGTAAGGAAAGTTTCGGGGCGAGCTATTTCCAGAAATGGTAATGTAAACTGGCCGCCAAGGTGGTGCGATCTGTCCACCCTTAGACTATTTTTCTGTGGGGCCTATTTAAATCTCAGGTGCACCAGAATAGGCCACAAACGATTCGTGACCTCAAACAGAAATATGATTGAAAAGGTAGCGACGAGAATCTATTCAACTAAACAAAATAGAGGAGGACATTTAAACAATTATAACTCCACAACTAAATGCCCTAAATTTATTTTTCCAATAAAATAATAATTACTTAAACCTAGTTCATACAGACGCGAAAAGCGAATTGCGAAAGCAAATATTTGGTCAAAAATTCGTGTTTTTTTTTTCATGTTCATTCAGCTGCGAAATTCGGCCAAATTTTAAACAACAACATAACTTACAAATTTCTATATTGTTTTTATTTCAGTGGTGAAGCTACGCTTGGGTTCTTTTAGAGATTTTCTTTGTTTTTTTCGTTTATTAATATAACATTTTTCTGATGTGATGAATAAAGAATATAGCACATGTATTTGGCAACTAAGACGTAAAAGCGCTGCAAATTTGTTATAAATAAAAAGGGCTAAAAAAGTTAATATAAATTAAAAATAAAAAAACACAAAATATTTAAGAAAATGAACACAAAAATAACGTTTTAAACAGCTAATAGAATGACATAAAAAATAACAATAACAAAATTGTTTTTGAAATGACATATGACAAATAACCTCTTATTTTACGCATGTGCGCACGCGAATATTCGCCAGAAATTAACATGATCTTAAGTTTCCCGCCCACTAGATTTTAAATTTTGCGAATTCGCAACATCTTTAAACTATCTATATTTTGAATTACCCGCTTTTAATTTTATGTGAAATTGACCAGGATATACTTAAGTTCAAAAATGACAGACAGTGCTTTACACTCTGCGCTCTCTATTATCGGATCCGTTGGACTGACAAAAAATGTTTAGTATCAAATTTGTAATTAATTTTGTGTTCTAAAACTTTTATAATAAATATAAATGCAATTAAAAGTTTAGACTCTAAGACTAAGACTTAAAAATGTGATTAATAGTTTACCAAAAATGTGGTAAACAGTTTACCAAAAACTATCTGGTTAAGATACGTAATAGGTGTATCTTTTACCAGTTAATTTTTCAAAAATAATGTGAAACACTAAACTGTCTGTCAGACATTTTATTTTTAATAAAAATCAGATTTTTAGCAAGTTTATCAGTAAGTTTTTGGTAAACTGTTTGCTATATTTTTGAGACGCAACCATTAGCCCAGTTCCCGTCCTGGCGTCTTGTTAAGATTCTATTTTACTGAAATAAAAAAAAATTAACCGGGAGCAGCTAATGAACCTTTGTTTAAAGTTTGAAACCTTTGCTTTGTATCGTAAGTAACTTTATATTAAATATTTTATTATTTTATTTGTTTTAAAGTAATCTTAACTTTGATTATATTGTGCAAGGACAGAATAGTTTTTCATAGTAGGTATATAAAAGTTTGAATTTTACAGGGTGTCCCATTTGTTGTCCCTTATGGGAAACTTGGAACCATAAGAGATATTAAAAATGATACCCCATCCTCGAGCTCTTTTGGAGAAAACATTTATGGTAAAAACAGATCATCGCTATCGCGAAGCGTTTCAGAGATACAGGGTGAATTCTCGATTTTTTCACTTTTGAAAAGGTCCTGTAGCTTTGTTGTTATACAGATACGAGAAAACTAATTGCACATTATACAGACACTTTTTCCCGTAGAACCAGTGGCGTAGCCAAAATTTTTTGAGCTGTCATTTTTGACATATGACCCAAACATGTTTTATTAGGGACACCATATAAATGATTAGGTAATTAAATTGCTTGTTTTTTTCTGATTAAAATAGTATATCATAGTAGGTGGTTTAATAATTTTTTACGTCAAATATTGGAAAAATTATGATTTTAAAGACGCATTTTTTATTTTAAAATTTGTGTTTGCTCGCGGAGCTCGAGCAACAACTTTTAGCCGCGGGCGTAAAAGTGCTATTTAACGCCCTTCGTACAAAAATAATTATAAATATTTGGATATTTATTATTCTAAATTTTTGTTTTTTTCTCTATTGGTTATAGTGTCTAAGCCAGCAACTAAAGATTTTTTTTAAATAACCCTATTAAAACTTTTTTAGAAAGGTTTGTTTGACGAGTCTACCACGAATATTCATACCGCCATATATGAAAGGGACGCTTTAACCCAGCCTGTCAATGTTTCGGGCGTCGGACTGGGCGACCGCGTAACTTTTTTCTCCGACTAGTTTACCACATTGTTTCGTATGCAATTTTAAAAGACTGTGTCAAAATATTGTAAGGATTATAGTCACAAAATCATAAAGCCCAAAATTGACATATTTCGGGTAGCGGATTGGGCGGGTTTCGTTACCCTTACTATTTATGGCACAATGTTTAAAAATAAAACATTGTGGTAAACTTGTCCGACAAAAAGTGACGCCAAGTCCCACACTCGAAACATGGCAAAATTGACAAACTGGGTTAAAAAGCCGCTTCTACATATGGCGGTATGAATACTCGTATGTTTTATTTGTTTTCTGGGAGATTAAATTTAAACAAAATATTATTTGGCTTTTCTCCAGAATAAAATTTAAAAATTTATTTAATATTTTAAGAAAAATTAAAACTTTTATACATTATGAAGAAACAATTCTGCTCTTACATAATATAATAAAAGTCATTATTGCTTTAAAAGAAATAAAATAATGAAATATTCAATATTAAGTTACTTACAATACAAAGCTTTCAATCTATTAACAAAGGTTCATTGGCACTCGGTTGAAATCATTTTAATGCAATAAAATAAAATCTTAACAAGACACCAGACGAGAACTGGGCCAATGGTTGCGTCTCAAAAATGTGGTAAATAGTTTATCAAAAATGTGGTAAACAGTTTACCTAAAAACTTATAAACTTGTTAGAAAACTAAAAAATTAAAAATGAAATGTCTGATGGACATTTTAGAGTTTGACATTACTTTTGAAAAAATTAACTGGTAAAAGATACACATATATTGCATTAAAATGATTTCAACCCAGTGCCAATGAACCTTGTTTATAGAATGAAAGCTTTGTATTGTAAGTAACTTAATATTGAATATTTCATTATTTTATTTCTTTTTAAAGCAATAATGACTTTTATTATATTATGTAAGAGCAGAATTGTTTCTTCATAATGTATAAAAGTTTTAATTTTCTTAAAATATTAAATAAATTTTTAAATTTTATTCTGAGAAAAGCCAAATAATATTTTGTTTAAAAATGAATATTCGTGGTAAACTCGTGAAAAGGAACCCGCCTAAGTGGGCTTTAAATGGGTTATCATCATAAAGTCCATTTTATTGCGGGCCCAGGCACTAGCAACAAAATATAATTTTCTTTTTTCAAAAGTGTTTTTAGACAAAAAAAACTGTGTTAGCTTAAAATGGGTTTTTTAAATACTAAAAAAATTAAAGTAACTTTTTTAAACAGATATTGTCTTTTTAGCTTTTTACCATATATAACCTGCATTCAGACTCGCAGTGCAAGAAGCATTTTTCGGATTATTACGACGATTTTTAACACCGTCACGCCGTATCCTTCAACATGACCGTGACGCTCATAAGCTACCGTACTTCGAACAGAAAACCAGGACGCCGTCGACTAATTCTTTCCGATAATGCGGATAGTTTGTTTGGCGCCAGGTGCGTTTACTCTCGATTTGTTTGCGCACAAACTCATTTTTTGCCCATGAAATGTAACTTTTGTTTCGCGCAGGTTATAACATTAGCAATCCATCAAGATCAGTGGTTTTCACTCCTAAAGATCCTTGTTTTTATGATATTTATTTAAATCCAAAATATTAAATTATTTTAAAATGTTTAAATTGTTTATTGAATATATTTTAATTTTAGTACTCAAATTAAAAAAATAGAATACTACTAAAAATTATCATTTATTTTATGGATAGCTCTGAGTGGTGTATGATACACAGTTCTTTCAAAGTCAGCAAAATATAGATTTTTTTCAAATAGCAGTTTATATATGCAATTGTATTTAAAAAGTTTAATTTTACGATATTAGGTACATTTTTATTATTGAATCAACCCACAAATCGCCGCGTTATTGTTTAGGGTATTTTATTTACGTTATAATTAAATTTTAATGTTAAATAACCACGTTGTGTTTATTATCGTTTTCATACTGTTGTTTTTTCGGTTTCGGGCAGGGGAGGAAAGGGCAACTGACAATGGCTATTGTTTGAGGGGGTGTATTTTAATACATATATTTTTAGGAACAAGGGTTATTTTAATATTTAAAATACTAATAACCAAAAAAGTATTTTATTGCAAGAAGTATATTTGTATATACAAAATGAATGAGTTTTTACAAACCTACAAAGGGTAACAGAATTATTACATCAGAGCATCCAAGGTTTTTCCTCCGGCGCGCCGCGACACCGACGATGGCATGTCTGCTTGTTTAAAAGCCTTTTTAGCTGTAAAAGGGTTACAAATGTAAATACACCAAAGTGCCCAGTGCAAACGTAGACTTTACAATAATATTTGTATTTTTATAAAACTTTGTTCGCGTATAACGCTCATTCAAAAATCATTTAAAATATATGTTCATAATCTTCTAATACACGATAGTTTAATTTTTAGTAAAAAGTTATAGTTAACAGTTTAACTTGAAAATAGTTTAATTAGGCCTGTTTTTAATAAAAGCTTTTATTTAACTTGTAATGTATGTATGTACGGGTAAAATCTTGCAACTCGATTTTAAATCATTTATCTTTAACGATTAAGCTAAAATTTGGTATACTCTTTTAGTTAGATGACAGTTTGATAACAATGTACAGGGTGTTCATTTAAAACCTTTCCACTCAAGTTATCTTCGAAACGAGACAGATTTGAGAAAATTGCCGAAACACGTCAAGATATTTATTGAAGGGGAACGTTTTACAAATTATTGGACGGCGCCCCTTTAACCCTTAACCACCAGGGCCACCACTCCAAAATTCTTAAATGAGAAGGCGGGTCGAGTGATACATTATTTTAAAGCTCCTGACAAGTTACTTTATAACCCTAGAATATGAAGTCAATATATTTACCTATTACAAAATGGCAGTACTTTAAAAATTACCTAAATACCTGATTTGGATGGCCATATTTCCGAAAATAATAAGTTAGATGTACCTAATGTGGTGTTTTCTTAAAGCTCTTTTAAAGGTCTTTTTAATGGTGATACTGGTACTAATATACAGGGTAGAAGAAAAAGTACATACTTTTTTATTTAAGAACCCTGTATATTATTTTACCATTAAAAAGATCTTTAAATAAGCTTTTAAGAAAATACCACATAAAGTACATCTAACTTTATTAGTTTCGGAAATATGACCATCCAAATCAGGTATTTAGGTAATTTTTAAAGTACCGCTATTTTGTAATAGGTGAAGATATTGACTTCATATTCTAGGGTTATAAAGTACTCGTCAGGAGCTTTAAAATGATGTATCACTCTGACCTGCCGTCTTATTTAAGAATTTTGCGGTGCTGGCCCTGGTGGTTAAGGGGTTAAAGGGGCGCCGTCCAATTTTTTGTAAAAACGTTCCCCCTCAATAAATATCTTGACGTGTTTCGGCGATTTTCTCAAGTCTGTCTCGTTTCCAAGATAACTTGTGTGGAAAGTTTTTCAAATGAATATTCTGTATATTAAGCTATGTAAAGTCATTCTAAATCCAACATGTCGAGACACCCAAGATGGCAGACCAGTTTTTTAATGCACCCTCACAATATGGATATCAAAAACAATTGCTGAAAGTAACTTAAAAATTTGGGTGACGTCAATCCAAATACAACATGTTGAAAAACCCAAGATAGTGCACTAGTTATATTAGTGCACTTCTACAATATGGATATCAAATGAAAGGGCTGACTAAGAATAATTCAGTAACCTGAGTTACCTTTACGTTAAAACTCATCCACAAACTTTTCCACAGTGCGGCGGATAACCTGCGCAGTAGGGTGGAGGGAAGTTAAAAATGTTATTTCTAATAGTGCGCAATAAGTTGCTAGTATTGTTGTCTAGTATTTTATTATTTTTTATTTTAAAATCTGAAAAGTTTTTCTGCCGCCCCAGGTACCGTATTTTTTTTTAATATTTGATATTTATCAAAATTTTACTTTTTTAGTTAAAAATAAAATAAGACTGTGTATACGTAATACAAAAAAACCTTAAATGTTACTTATTATAAATAAAAATATTTTTAAATTAAACTTTCCATTCTGTCGCCCCAACGCAGTTGTGTTTCACCGAAAAGCTCTGTATTTTACTTAATAAGAGTTTACCATGAAGTATACTGGGTGTTTCCTTATTGGGGAAAAATTAAGAGTTTATTTATAAATATAAAAAAATAAAAATTTAATATAAAAAAAGTATACATAAACATGGGTCTAAAATTTTCTCGTTCTCAAGATATAGGGTAATAAACTTTTGTAAAGGGAATATGGAAATTTAGCCAAATTTATTTTTTTACTTGAAAAGTAAGCAATCTACGTAAATATTACGTAACAAAAGCTGTATTTTCATTTACTTAATTTAAATAAAATATAAATATTGCAAAAAAATCAGTGGCTTACATTATTTTTGTCAGACATACTGGTTTTTGTGAGACTTAAGAACGCCACTGGATTACCTAAAGATTTTAAATTAATTAATTGCAATCGTCAGTATGGTATATTATTTTTGACTTGCAACGTTATATAATATACCATGTTTTTGAGGTTAAATATATTTTTGTTGTTTTTTTTTTATTAAAGTAAATTAAAGAAAAACCTATTGAAAAAGTTATGTTAAATTTAAGGCCCTATAGAAGGACGGCAAGGTGGCGGAATGAAAATATTACTTTATTTAATAACTATATTAGTCTATGCAGCAATTCTGTAATCTTAGGTAGTTATGAGGGTCATAAAAAGTCTTTTATTTTTGTATTGTTACTTTAAACATTTTAAATATTGTTTAAATTTTCAATGAGCTTGTGGCAACAGAAGATATTTAACGATTTCAACAAACTTTTGTCAAAATACCAAGTAGGGTTGTAGGTACCGTTTTTTGGGTATTAGATTTCTTAATTCAAAAAAAAAAATTGGCTTTTTCACTCCACACTAATGGCAACTCAGTTTTCAAGTGAATAAGTGTTGAGTGGCCACAACTGAGCTACCACATTGATAATATTTTTTCTTACTTCCCACCGATCAAAAGAGTTAGATGCTGTATCATAAAACTGCATACTATACTAAATATATGTAACACGTAGAAATTAAATATATATGGGATTAGAAACCGAGAAGAATTTTATTTAAAATACTCTCACTCTTATAAAAAGACCCTATATTAAGCATAGATGGTGCAAAATAAAGATTTTTTTGCTTCAATAATTGTTCCAGTTTTGGCTTAAAGTGCTTTATTCAACGTAGTAAAATTTCAAATACAAGCTGCTAAAAAAATAAAAAATAGAATACTAATAAAAATTATCATATATTTTATGGATAGCTTTGGTATTTTCTGAGTGGTGCATGATACACAGTTCTTTGAAATCAGCAAAATATAGATTTTTTTTAAATAGCATTTTATGTATGTAATAATATTTAAAAAAATTAATTTTACGATATTAGGTACTTTTATTATTGAATCAACCCACAAATCGCCGCGTTATTGTTTAGGATATTTTTATTTACTTAATAATAAAATTTTAATAATAAATAACCACGTTGTGTATAAAAATAAAAAGATATTGTTTTCATACTGTTTTTCTTTTGGTGCCGAGCAGAGGAGGAAAGGGCAACTGACAATTGCTATTGTTCGGAAGAGTGTATTTTAGAAACTATGTTTTTAGAAACAAATGTGTTATTTTAATATTTAAAATATAGTACTGTGTAAAAAGTTTTTCTGCCACCTCAGCAACCTTAATTTTTTGTATATTTAATATTTATTAAAAATATTGTTTTATTTTTTTAGTTACAAGTAAAATTAGACTGATGTAATACAAAAAAGGTAACCTTAAATGTTACTTTTTAAAAAGTAAAAAATATTTTTAAATTAAACTTTTCAGTATGTCTTCCCCAACGCAGTTGTGTTTCACCGACAAACTCTGCATTTTACTTAATAAGAGTTTACTATGAAGTATACTGGGTGCTTCCTTATTGGGCTACAAAAATTAAGGGTTTATTTATAGGCCAATTTAATAGAAAAAAAGTTTAGTATAAACATGGGTCTAAAATTTTTCGTTCTCTATATAGGGTATTATAGTTGTAAGGGGAATAGGAAGAATTTAATCAAATTTATTTTTTTACTTGAAAACTAAGCAAGCTACGTTCAAATATTACAAAAACAAAATAGCTGTATTTTCATTTACTCTATTTAAATAAAATATAAAAATTGCAAAAGAATCAGAGGCTAACATTATTTTTGTCAGAAATGCTGGTTTTAGTGGAGACCTAAGACGCCACTGTACCAGCTAAAGATTTTGAATTAATTAATTGAAATGTCAGTCAGGTATATTATTTTGACTCTGCAACGTATTTATATAATATACCATGTTTTTGAGGTTAAATATGTTTTGGTTGTTTTTTTTATTAAAGTAAGATTAAAGACAAACCCATTGAAAAATTTATGTTAAATTTAAGGCCGCTATAGAAGGATGGGTGTCTTAAGCGAGGTAAGAGGAGTTTGTTGACACGGGACTTAAAAATACTTGAAGATTTGGGGGAAAGGAAAGACCTCCGCGGGCAGCAGGTTCCACAATCCTAGAAACTCTGGGGATAAAAAAGAACGAACAAAGTGAGAAGTTCAGGGGCCTGTCCAGTTGGACCGTATAGGAGGGATGCATATGCGCGCGGGAGCCACGAGGTTTCTCCTGATGGGAACCGTGGAAGTTGGAGAACTATACTGGACAATTCTTCAGAGCAGAAGCCATGGAAGTACCTATAAAAAAGCGATAAATCCCCACACGGCCCGACGATGGGCAAGAGAGGAAGCCTTTCTGTAAGTGAAGGATCAATAATGAGACGAATAGCTCTTCTTTGAATAGAATCAAGAATGCTCAGGGTTGTTGGGGACGCCATGCCCCAGATATGAGAACAATATTCCAAGGGAGGTCGGATTTGGGACACATATAAAGTGTATAAATTAGAAGCGGAAAAAATACTTTTGGCTCGAAAGAGAAATCCAAGCTTTTTGAAGCTGCCGTGGCTATAGATACAATGTGTTTATGCCTGGGTTACGGGTTACTTTCAAGTGTGACGCCCACAAGATTGAAGTGTGTCTTTGCTCTCTAAAACTTGGCCGCTCAACAAGTAGAGGATGAGTATTTGGTGACACTTTTCGCGACAAGGAACATGATTTGTGTTTTGGATGCATTAAAATGGACGAAATTTTGGCGCCCCAATCCAATATTAAATTAAGATCCTGCGAAAGAGATATCTGCATCGCTCTGCGTTTGTTTTCCAAGTCAGGTTTAGTGATGGGTTTAGGAACACTGAAAACTGGAGTGAAGGGTACTATCGTCGGCTGAAACTATGAATGGAATTAGTTGTGGACGAGAGAAGGTCGTTGATGTGGAAGAAGAAGCAATGTTGGTGCCAGAACTGAGGCCCTGAGGGACTCCAGCATTTACTTGGTGAAAGCTTGAAGAATGGCCGTCCACAATAACTGATATACGTCGATCAGATAGATAACTAGAGAGCCAAGTACAGAGTTTGGTTGAAAGACCATAGGAGGGAAGTTTATTAAGAAGTGCGGCATGCCAGACCTGGTCAAAAGCTTTGGATATATCAAGAGCAACGATCTAGGACTCACCTAGAAACTCAAGAGACTTATTCCAACAGTGTGATACGAAGGAAAGAAGATCTGCTGTAGATCTTTTGTGGCGAAATCCATACTGCCTGTCATGCAAAATTTTGTGTTTTTCTAAGTACTTAAGAATTTGTGAATTAATTAATTTTTCCATTACTTTACAAAGAACTGAGAGAATTGAAATTGGTCTATAGTTAGATGGAAGAGATTTAGATCCTTTCTTGGGAATAGGTTGAACACGTGCAGCTTTCCAGCTCTCCGGAAAGATACCTGTGTCGTAAGAAATTCGAAAGAGCCGAGTTAAGATTGGTGCAAGTTCTGGAGCACATTTTTTACAAACGATTGCTGGTATGCCATCCAGCCAGACGATTTCTTGGTAAGAGGACAGAGGTAGATGCATAAATTAAAAAATAATGAACCAAAAATTTTAATACCGAATAGAGTGAGTATCATCAAATTGGTTGTGTAAAGAGTCTAAAGTTAAGAATTTTACATTTTTTTTTTTATCTAGAGGAGTTTTTAGAGGAAACTTAAATATTTTAAAATTTAGAAGGCAGGAGATGGGAAGAAAGAGGCTTCCACCGGCGGCAAGTTCAAATTCTAAACATTCAGAGATAAAGAATGAAGTTAGAAGTTTGGGGCCTGTTCGGATGGACCGTATAGAGGGATGCATACGTGCAGCACCACGAGTTAACAAGACACGAAAGCCTTTCTGAAGGTGAAGGGATCAATAATAAGGCAAACAGCTTTTCTTTAAATGGAATCAAGAATGGTAAGGGGTTGTGGAGAACGTCATGCTTCAGAACAATATTCCAAGAAAGGATTGATTTGGGACACCTACAAAGTGTATGAATTAAAAGAGATAAAATACTTTTGGCTCAAAACAAATTTTCAAGCATTTTTGAAGCTGCCGTGGCTATAGATACAATGTTTTTATGCCAGTTAAGGTTATTCTCAAATGTGACGCCCACAAGATTGGTTTTTATGCCAGTTAAAATTATTTTTAAATGTGACGCCCACAAGATTGAATGTGTCTTTGCTCTGCAAAACTTGGCCGCTCAGAAGGAAAGGGTGAGAATTTGATGAATCTTTTTCGCGACAAGGAACATGACTGTGTTTTGGATGCATTAAAATGGATGAGATTGAGATGGCGCCCCAATCCAATATTAAATTAAGGTCCTGTAAAAGAGATATCTGCATACCTTTGAGTTTGCTTTCCAAAACAGAGCCCGTACTCTGTAACGCAATAGAAAAGATATATCCTGAAACGTCCATATGATTTACACTGCATAGAAAGGATTTTTCTTTCTATTGCGTTACAAAGTACGGGCTAGCTAGAGATTGGTCTAGAAACCGGAAAACTGGAGTGAAAAATACTGTCATCGGCAAAAACTATGAATGGAATTAGTTGTGGACGAGACAAGATCGTTAATGTGAAGAAGAAACAATGTTGGTGCCAGTACTAAGCCCTGAGGCATTGCAGCATTTACTTGATGAAAGCTGGAAGAGTGACCATTTACCATAACTGACAAACGTAGATAATAAATAACCATTTTTATACCCATTTTTTGTTGAAGAAAATAAATAAAAACAATGAATTTAAAGTAATTTTGTACCTACTACCAAATCTGGTTGTTATATATGCTGAAATAAATAAGAAATATTTTCATGAGTGGTACTAAAAAGTTTCGGACTAATCTTTATTATAACTATTCATACAACGTTTCGGGCAGTCCTATCTCTGTCGTTTTTAAGTGTAAACTAATACTAGTTTTTAAAGCTACTAAGTTTATTAAGTATAGTATCTCTTCAAACCGTGACGAAAATGGGTGCAATCAAGCGTAAGGTTATTCTTCTAGAATGCCAGCATTGGTGCGCTTTAGGAATGGTTAGTGGGAATAGTGGGTATCGCTACACTTAGTTTACTAAAAATATTTTGGTTGTTTCCGGTGAAGACTGCTTCTTTAAATTTACGCTTTTTAAATAACGTTTTCTGAAGACAACCCGTGCTTTTGACCACTTAATAGTATGTTCTTTAGACCAAGCGTGCTCAGCGATTCCAGATTTAGATGATTCGCCTTTCTTCATAATTCTTGATCGCATGTTCCATATCGTTTTTTGTATAATTCTTGATCGCACTCAACTCCGTCACGGGTTGATGGGCTGCCATAGTATATAAACTTAGTAACTTTAGAAATTATTATTATTTTATACTTAAAAATGCACAGAGATAGGTTTGCCCAAAACGTTGTGTGAATTGGTAAAATAAAGACAATGGAAGTCCGATTTTGTTAGCATCACTCATGAAGAATCATTGTCTGCCACATGTAAACAAAACATTTTTATATTAATCAATCACTTCCAATTTGTTATTTTATTTTTTTATGTTATAAAAAAAATGTAAAATTTTACAAACACACAAATAAAAACACCCATATTTATTATTATGTTTTAATTTTACACTAAAATCTTTTCTTATAACATATCAAATCATACTATTTATTTTTAAGATGGTGGCCATGTATCGTTTATTTATAAATTCTATGATAAATGGTGTTTGTGCTAAGTCATTAGAAAGAGTTTTAAGTGTAGAATTAAAATATAAAAAATAAGGGTATTTTTACCTAAAGTGTTTGGAATATTCTAAATGTTCCCTTTTAATTACATTGAAAACTAAAATTAAAAATGTAAGCGACCTAATAAAGAAAATTACTAAAAAAAAACACTAACCAGAATATATTACCGCCTATGAATATATATATAAAAGTTTCTTTGAATTTCACCGCCTACTTAGCAAAAGAAACTTTCAAAGCAGAAATAATGGCGGTACATAATTTTCTTTAAAATTAATCTTTGTCACCATTTTATTAAAAACACCCTGTATTATTTATTATTTAAAAGATAATTTTGTAAAAAATACAAATATTTAGAAAAAGTAGGCACTTGTATTTAAAATAAAAAAGTTCATGATACTTCCGATTAAACCGAAAGTGATTTTGGGATTGAGATCAAAAAAATAATTAATTTATGCTTTTGTTATATCATAAAATTTTTAAATAGTACCTTTAACAAAAAAAGGTGAGATCCACCGAATAACACAGAGCGTTTCCATTCTGTGTCATCCTTTCGAATAGGGTAATAAAACTCAATATCTAGCGGTTTTTTTCACACGGAAAAATCAGTTCCAATGCTCAATTTGGTAATGTTGGGGCATCACCAGGGCCAGATAGCTACTCCATTAGAGGCGCCCTATACTACAATTGCTGGGGCGCCTCTTTTATTAGGAAAAAGAAAAACAAACATTTTGAAGAAGGGTGCCCTACTTGAAATTAAAATTAAAGATCAAAAAAAAATATTATTAACTGTATAGCGCCTGTTTTAATTTCAGGGCGTCCTACTCGAAATTAAAATTGAAGAGCAAAAAAAGCAGTCATTTCACTGCGTGGCTCCTATTTTCTTTCAGGGCGCCCTATTACCAAATCAAATTGAAGACCAAGAACGACCAAAAAGCCCACCCCGCCCTAAAACTTTTTTAAATCTCCCGTTTCTGGCGCCTATTTTTTCAAGGCGCCCTAGGCTGTAGCCTTGTCAGCCCAGTGCTTAATTGGCGACTTCAAAGATTAATAAGATCTCTGGTGGTCAATGGCGAAACTTAAGAAAACAGGTGATCGAACATGTTTAACTATTGAAATAGATACAAATATAATAATATAATTTACTTCGTTATGTTTGACACGCGTTTTTCAGCCCTGTGCGTGACTAGCTTTACCTATTATTTTTATTAAAAAGTTTTTTTCACCTATATTAAAACGTTTATTATGTCATCCGAAGAGCCTTTAAAATCTAAAATAAAAAGACGTGTGTATAATAATATGGTTGAAATTCAAGATTTCTTCTCCTTCCACTGTGCACCTACCATCGGAAGTGCAATTGAGGTATGAAAATACTGAGTTTAGCGGCAAAAACAGTTCTTCACTCATTCCAAAAAAGTTTTACATGGCGCTTTCTTCACTAATCGACACTAGCAACAAAAGTCTGTTAAACCATCAAGGGTACTACTCAAACTCACTAATCGAGTTTTTAACACACCTAATACGTATAAATCTATACAAATTCACTGGCTGTATTGAAACTTGAACAGTATTTTAAACCGTTTCCAATACCCCAAATCCGTAACAGGATCAAAGCTAGCTACCTGCATATTACCTGCTTCTTTCGACTTTGTTTACGTTTCGCAGCGCCCCCATCGGTAGTTAAAATCGCCAATACGGCACTGCGCGTCACCTACACTTTTTAAATTTCTCTAAAATGTCGCCCCTTTTTGTACTTCCCAGGACGCACTTAGAAGATGTCTATGTTGTCCATACAAAAAGAGTATAATTTGTAATAATTGCTCTGTGTAATAGCTTTGAGATACCTGCGTCAGATGTGTTATAATACACTTCTGGGCAAAAGAAACCGGATGAATTTTTTTGTTCAAATTATTTGAACTGACTTAAATTAACTTTTAGTCAAGTTGTTGCTCAGTTTATTAAGATTCTTATTTAATGTGGATTACGTAAAGTTTTATTGAACTAGGTGTTATACAGAGAAAGAGTTAAATGTTGTATTTTTGACTCAAATTCTCGAACACCTTGTGGAATAAATGTCAACATTTTTACCAGTGTATTAAATTCTTGGAAGCCTCATCTTTTCTTAACATTACCTTTTTTATTTATATTGGCATTTCTATTTTTTAAAAAATACAAATTGCAAATGAAAACCATGCAATTTAATTATAATGGTCAAAATATAAATCTATAATGCAAAGATATTAGAGAAACTTAAGATTTGAATGGTCATATTTCAGAAACTAATAAAGATAAGTATATATCAAATTTGGTGTTTTT
This sequence comes from Listronotus bonariensis, assembly GCA_014170235.1. NCBI lineage: Eukaryota > Metazoa > Arthropoda > Insecta > Coleoptera > Curculionidae > Listronotus > Listronotus bonariensis. The sequence continues at coordinate 119,301 of JACEGR010001079.1, forward strand.
TAAAGGTCTTTAAAAGATCTTTTTATAGATGATATATTATACAGGGTGTTTATTTTTGAAAATTACACTTTTTATTGTACCCTGTATATCTTACAAGATAACAAAAATAAAATTTCTAAAAACTACAAAACAGGCTTAACAAAGTAGTAGTTGTATTTTAAGAAAGGTGTAAAAAACTAACTACACAAATTTCATTCCCTTTTTAAAAATGTGTGTTTTCCTTTTAAAATAAAGATATTGATATGAATAAAACTTAAGATATGTTGAAAGATAAGGTCTTAAAATCAAACACTGGTAAGTGTGAGGAGTTAAATTATTCCACAGAGTGTTCAAAATTTGGGTCAAATGCAACATTTTGCTTTTCCCTATTATAACTTCTAATTCTTTAAGAAACTTTTAACAATCCCATATTAAATGATAAAGAGCTACCACCGAACGAAAAGATAATTGAAATCGGTTAAAAACAAAAAAAAGAACAAAAACGTATTTAAGATTTAATTTTCACAAAATTCTTTCTCCAGTTTTTTGTCCAGGAGTGAATTGTGTAGTATTTTTGGTAAGCAATCTTTTGTATGTAAGGTAAAGAACAAAAAATAAATAAATAAAGCAATACTAGCTCCCTAACCGCATTCTGTTTTTAATTACTGATATCAATACTGAATGATTTAATGCCACCATTTTCAAATAATCACGTAAACCCAACAAATAAGCGGTAAAATATCACAAAATGAAACAACATAATTTCGCACTCCACAAAATAACGTTTTTACAACTGTTTTATGGGCATAAAACTCGGATTATAAACAAATGAACAACTTCCCCCATTAATAAATTTTATTCTACGCGAGCAAAGAATGACTAAGAAAATGCCCAGGAAGAGTAGCTGTAGTCGGTAGTAAAAATTTTCGTGGGTAAGATTAAAAATCTTTTCAGGACGTAAATATCCATAACTCCATCCAGTTGGTTCATTAAACTCAGTACGTAATTTTTAGAGTGTCGTTTGTTGGAATTTATAATAAAACAGGTCTTCAAGTAAAAATTACTTCTTTATTGCCTTTTGAATTTTTTGTAATAATTACCGTGTGCCCACAAAATTACTAACAATCCTGCCATTTTCTTGAGAGGATTTTTATATGATTTTAAAGTTTTGGTCGGATATATGGTTAAATGGAATGCAGATTTTTTAATGTTTCAGCTTTTATGGGGCACATCAGTTAAACTGAAAGGTGCTCCCTAACTTTGCTGTCTTAAATAAAACACCCTATATATATTTTGAATCAATTCTACCATGCATTTCAAGAAAATGCATGTTATATATTTTAATTAGATTTTGAAAATGGCCTTTGAACATATTTATCGTTTGGTAAAAAACAATGATGATAGTAAAGCGCCAATTCGATTTTTACACATCTTTGAGAGACCTTACATCCTATCACGCCGTAAAGCCAATTTCCGTTTAATCGGAAGTGCCATAGAAATTTACTCTCGGCAGTAAATAACTTCCAATAGTTCAAATAAAGAAACCACTATGCACCTCAACATACGTCCATGATTTTCTTTGGATATTGTTGGTTCAAAACGAGATACTGCCAACCATGTCCCTCCGGGTTATCAAGCTCCGTAGTATTGGTTTGACAGCGATCTTGTTGGAGTTATTTCTTGTTGATCTGAAAAAATATAAAAAAGTATTTTTCTGTTATTCAAAAATAAATAGACCATACCGGGTGTCAATGAATTTATTATACAAACCATAAGTCCTATAGAGTGTTAGACATATTAAAATGAAACTTAGTATACAGGTGTCAGAAGGTGAGGTCAAAAATAATAAGAGTGTACTTCATATAAAAAAAAAAGTTCTATCGCGCTTCGTTCTTGGAGTTATTGACCTTCAAAGAGTTGGAATCAAAAAAAATGAATTTCCTGGTATTTTATAACTTTTGAACTGTTTGCCGCCTATATGGTGATATTTGGGCATTTAAATTAACGAAGTACCAATGCTGCACTCACTAGGCAAATGATTGCGCAGTAAGTCATAATTTAATTTTTTCAGTACTCAATAAATTGTCCTAATTTAATGTGTTTTTATTAAGCTGTCCTTGAAATTATGGTTGATTTTCTAGGGGCCGGAGACCGAAAAAGGTTAAGAATCGCTGCTCTAGACGATACATTAGATGGCTTGTTCTTCTTTTTTAGCCTGTGTTGCTGCATTACTAAAAGTAGTTACTTCTTTTGTTAAATCTCAATCTCAATAATAAACAAAAACTAACAAACAACGCCGCGAACTTTATCAGTTCCATCTTTATTGCAAATTTGTCGGCGCCAGACTTCGCATCCAGGTCAAGTACTCACACTAGGCTATTTAAACAACAAAATTCAATTCAATACAGCCGTATCGAGAAAGGGAATATTGTTTCTTTTGTGCAATATATCTGCAGTGTATGTTTGCGAGGCAATAACTTCTCCATTTTAATAGCATAGTTTTGAGAGTGAATTCAATAGAAAGACCAAAAGTTCGAAGTAATTTGTATTGCTAAGTATAAAGTTGCATAAACTTTTCAAGAGATTCATGAATTGGAAGTGTATTAAATGAGAGTTATTTGAAGCAATCTGAAGCACAACTGAACTATAGCTTGGTATATTTTTGTTTTGCCCGACTAAATTTAAAAAATAGCATAATATATCGTCAACCTATTGTGGAAATGCAAAAAATTAGTATGCGCTTTTAAACACCGAATATTGAATAAGCATTTTAACCAGGCTCTTTGAATTTCTTAATGACACGGGTATATTTCCAGACAGCTGGAGAGCTGCACGTGTCCAGCCTATTCCCAAGAAAGGATCTAAATCTCTTCCATCCAACTATAGACCCATTTCACTCCTCTCAATGCTTTGTAAAGTAATGGAGAAATCCATTAACTCGCAAATTCTTAGGTACTTAGAAAAACATAAAATTTTACATGACAGGCAATACGGATTTCGTCACAAGAGATCTACAGCAGATCTTCTTTCCTTCGTTTCACACAACTGGAACAAGTCTCTCGAGTTTCTAGGTGAGTCCCAGATCGTTGCTCTTGATATATCTAAAGCTTTCGACCAAGTCTGGCATGACGCACTTCTTAATAAACTTCCTCCTACGGTCTTCCAACTAAACTCTGCTCTTGGCTCTCCAGTTATCTTTCTAATCGACGTATATCAGTCATTGTTGATGGCCACTCTTCAAGCTTTCACGAAATTAATGCTGGAGTGCCTCAGGGTTCAGTACTAGCACCAACTTTGTTTCTTCTTCACATCAACGACCTTCTTTCTTCCACAACCAATCCCATTCATAGTTATGCTGACGATAGTACCCTTCACTCCACTTTTCAGGTTCCCAAACCAATCTCTCAACCCGACTTGGAAAGCAAACGCAGAGCGATGCAGATATCTCTTTCACAGGATCTCAATTTGATATTGGATTGGGGCGCCAAAAATCTCGTTCAATTTAATGCATCCAAAACACAATCGTGTTCCTTGTCGCGAAAAATCATCAAACACTCATCCTTTGCTTATGAGTGGCCAGGTTTTGCAGAGCGGGGACACATTTAACCTTGTGGGCATCACATTTGAGAATAACCTTAACTGGCATAAACACATTGTATCTATAGCCACCGCGGCTTCAAAAAGCTTGGATTTCTTTTCCGAGCCAAAAAGTATTTTTCTCCTTCCAATTTATACACTTTGTATGTGTCCCAAATTCGACCCTCTCTGGAATATTGTTCTCATGTCTGGGGAATGGCATCCCCTACAACCCTCAGCATTCTTGATGCCATTCAAAGAAGGGCTGTTCGTCTTATTAATGATCCTTTACTTACTCAAAGACTTCCTTCTCTGCTCATCGTCGAGCTGTGGGAGATCTATCGCTCTTCTATAGATACTTTTACGGCTTCTGCTCCGACGAATTGTCCAGTATAGTCCCTCCTCTTGCAGTTCCCAACAGAGAAACTCGTGGTGCCGCGCGTATGCATCCCCATACAGTTCAATTGGACAGGCCCCGAACTTCCCATTTCGTTCGTTCTTTTATCCCTAGAGTTTCTAGACTGTGGAACCTGCTGCCAGCGGAGGTCTTTCCTTCCCCCAAATCTTCATAAAATTAAGGTAGCTTTAAACCAAAATAAATTTAATATTTAATAATAGCAAACAAGTTAAATTAAATATGTTTAAAATTCCATATGGATATGGCACTTTCAATATGCACCACACAGAACACGCTGTCGCAGTTTGCATTTCAAGATAAAAGTCAACTGGAATTAGTTATTAAGAAAAACCGTAACGGAATACACGAGCATACGATAAAAGCAACTTTGAATATTTCACATTTTAATTTGGTCCTGTACGTGGCGACCTAACAGTCTAGACTTTGCATATAAGTTATGACTGCTATAAAACTGTAGTAACATTGCAATGAAGAATGAAGAGAGCATATTTTGTGAGTAAGAGATATTATTTAGGATTATTATTTATTTAATGAATTGCCGAACGTATAATATTTTTGTTAAAATTTTTGAAATATGATAAAAATACCACGAGAATAAAAAATATACTCTCTACGGGTTAGTAGAAAAAAAACTGGAACGGTGGATTATATGAATGTAGCAATCGTTAAAAATAAATTAACTCAAGAAACTGTTCTTCTTGGAATAACGTATGTCCTAAAGTTTGGCACAAAACTCATTGTCTTTAATTTTAACAAAAACAAAATAATATCAAGTTGCCTTTGAAAACAAAGTTTATTTACTTTATTTTACTGTCAGTTGAGATTTATTTATTTTGAAGTTTTCGCTTTAGGATGTCGTATAAATTAGAAATAAGAAAAAGTATCTCACAAGTTAGTTGGGCGGATACCCAAAGCTGAAATCTGTCGAATATTCCAGAATGAAAACATTTCACGCAGAACCATTTATAGAACAATAGCGGAGTGCGAGCAGGGAATACCATGTCTGAATCTCCCAAAGTGGAAGACCACGTGCATTTACCGCACAGAGGTCAGAGAGATTGGTGAGAAGAGCAAAACCAGATTGGAATGTCAACGAGGAGACTGGCTAGGCAATACAGATCTTCTAAGAGTACGATATCGTTGGAATTGAGGAGGAATGGTCTTAAATATCGAAAGAGACGTAAGTGCCCCAAATACTCTCAAGCGCAGCTTCTTCGTATACCAAGATGTTGTCGTCAACTGAGGCGGGTACATTTTGCCAATGAAAAAATCATTATTTTAGATGACGAAAAGTATTTCACTTTGAGTAATTCTGAAATGAAGGGAAACGATGGATTTTATACGGACAACGTAAAGGAATGCCCTGACAATGTTAGATACAAACATAAAGCGAAATTTGCAGATAAATTCCTTGTCTGGTGCGCAATTTCTAACAGGGGTGTATCCCGACCTTTTGTGGGAAGAGTGAGGGGTGAAGCTTTGAATAGTCAGAGCTATATTGATAACTGCCTTTCCAAATTGCTTCAGTTTGTCCGCGAACATCATGCTAATGACGATATCATGTTTTGGCCAGACCTAGCATCATACCATTACTCAAGAGATACCCAAAACTGGCTTTGACAACACCACATACCTTTTGTTCCCAAAAATGATAATCCTCGAAACTGGCCGCAGGCTCGCCCAATAGAGGATTTTGGGCTGTACTGTCTGAAAGGTTTATCATGGAGGCTGGGAAGCACAAGATGAGGAACAATTAAGACGGCGGATTTACGAGAACTTAAGAGAAATTGAACTGAATTCCGTCAGGACTTTATGAGAGACATTCGAAGAAATTTGCGTCTGATAGAGCAGAATGGGCTACTCCACATAATTCGATAGTATAGTTTAGTTAAGTATTGAGTTGTAATTTATGATAATTAGTTAGTGTTTAAAATAAATTTCTTCATTAAAAAAAAACCGATAAATATTGTGTGCCAAAACTTTTAGGACATACGTTATACAGAGCTCTAATTCGCTCTAAAATAGATTATGGTAGCATAGTATACTCAAGTGCCAGCAAATATATCCTAAAAACTCTTAATACAGTCCAAAATGCAGCTATACGAATCTGTTTAGGTGCTTTTAGATCAAGCCCTGTTGTATCTATGTATTATGAAGCCAAAGAGATGCCTTTATTTCTTCGAAGAGAATGCCTTTTGCTATCGTACTCTGCAAGGGTTTCTGCCAACCCCAACAACCCTATTCATAATATTTTCGATTCAATATATCAGCAAACAGACAATAAGCCTAAAAATCCAAATTAAGTTCCCAGAATGCTACACAACCTAATTGGTGACATTAATCTTATCATTACAGCTCCCAACCCTATTTCAGACAGACCCCCATGTCATCCAAGTCCCTAACTAAATATTTTAAGCAAGAAACTCAAAACATCTTGAGACAAGCATTTTTAGAATTAATCAATGCAGAAGGATTGGATCACATTCAATACACAGATGCTTCGAAAGATGACAATGGTGGTGTAAGCTACTCAGTTACCATAATCAACACAATAGTTTTAAACCTTCCCAGCTACTGCTGTATTCATACTGGCGAATTATATGGAATACTTATGGCACTCAAATCAATAACTGGCTCAAACAAGACAACGACGTTATGCACCGTTTCACTTTCATCTATATACTCCATAGATAATATGTACACCAAACATCCTCTGGTTCAAAAAATTCACGACACTTGTCAAAATCTCGCTAACCAAGAAATTTTAGTAAACATAGTCTGGATTCCATCATACGTGGGTATTTTAGGAAATGAAATCGCAGATCGAACTGCCAAACAACCCCTGACTCTGAACATTCCCATCGAATAAATTCAGCTTCAAAACAACCTCAATAATCATATAAAACTATCAATTAAGAATAAATGACAACAATACTGGAAACTCAATTAAACACCAAACACGCGATTCAGCCTACAATTACACCATTTGATATACCAACTTTAAATACAATTCCACTAAATTGAACTCATTCGTTCGCTGAACGTATTCGTTCCGGGAGCGTATAACCTTCATCTGTTTTTTTTAACGAACGAATAACCTTCACTTGTTTTTTAAAACAGGCGGTCATAAAACAGAAATCTGTATTACCATCTGACATCTGACAAAATTCAAAGTCATAACATAACCTAAAATTCCTTTAATGTGAAATTAAAGTTGAAAAATCAGTTAACTAAGCTATTAAAAACAAAGTATACACTTTAATTGAAATACAAAGAAGCAAACAAATAATTAACATTGTCCTCCGCAGCCAGAATAATCATTTGTAAGCAAATAGTTTCTAAATCACATAACCTATAACCAAAAGGGTTCGTGAGCCGTCCTGCAGCTCCGTCGGCGCAAAAGCGAAAAAGAGCGTGAAAGCGGTAGCCTGAAGCTCATTTGAGTAAAATTAATATGTGAGTTGTCAAAATATAGGATTGAAAAGAAAACTATCAAAATTACTTATTGCTTTGAAAAGTAATCTAACAAGTTATTGCACATAACTTTTTACCATCTTCCATTTATACTTTCTAAAAGAAGGCCTTTATTGAGTGTTACGTACCTACTTGTAACGGAATGTTAGATTAGGACAAAGACTGGAAATGGAGATTAGCAAACTACATTAAAATATTACTTAAGGTAAGTAAACTAAAGTAAACTCATACCTATTTAGAAAAAAACATTTATGGTAAATTTCTTTTAGTTCAAAAAGGTAATATTTTAAAAATATTTGTCTTATTTATGCAAATTGGGTAATCGTCTCGAAAGTTGGAGCAACCCCCATTTTGAACCAAATTTGATATACAGGTACAGAACTAATAAAAAGGGGCTGGTTATTTTTTTTTTTTTTTGTTGCTTAATTAAATAGTAGTGTTCTAACTTACTGTTATATTAAGAATTTTGTGCAAAAAGACGGGGGAATATAGTGAGAATAGGAATGTTTTTGATATTGGGCAAAATCATAGTTGCTCCTTTCAAGAGAATTACTATAAATTGTCAGTACATATCGGTAATTATTATTAGTTGAAATAAATAGGTACCCAAAGATAGCAAAACACATTTGTTACTTGCATGATTTTAAACAAAGAGTACCTAAATTATCAAAACCTTTATTGCTAGTTGTTTTCTTTTTCATTTAATAATAATAATTTTATTTGTAGGACTCCAGAAGACTATGAATATCCCTTAGACCATTCCAGAAGTCAAAATTGCATAATAGTTCAAGAATCATATCAAATGATCGATAATAATCAAAATAATAATGCCCAACATGACCTCACACATAAATTACCAAGCTTTTGTAATTTGTAAAAATAATAAAAACAATCAATATTATTTTTTTGCCTTTATTTTAATTCTTTAGGTTTACAATAAAAAAGTACATTTGAGTATATAAACGTTGTTTTTATAAACACTAAGTTTTTGTCCTTGAATATTTTTGCAGATAAGCTCTTAAAAATACTCCCAGTTTATATAAAATATATTTCCTAATAATAGCACCAGCTTGAAAATCAATTGTAATCCAGACACTTTCAGTGCCTTCCGTAGCAGTGCAAATAATTCTTGCTAATCTGGCAGTAACCTCCAAAATAAAAAAGACAAAATTTGCAGAAGTCCAAATATAGCAAACGTAGGTTTTTCTCTAAACATCAACACGAGCTTAATGAGAATGATATTTTAACTTTTAGCATTAGCAGGGTTAACTCGGGACATTGTAGAGTATATAAAATTATAAAAGAAAGATTAAAAGCCATTAAGTAAAAGAGAATATTGCTCCTCATGAAAAGATCAGCTTGGTTTAGGTTAGGTTTTTAGTTACGTGTAAGGGTTTTCTTGAGCCGTGAACCCCGTAAAAGGAAGAAGAGACACGAATACAAAAAGTAAAATTGAATATCTTTTTAAAGAAACTGGGACGGTATCTCATGGATGATTGAAATAATTTTGTGAAAATATTAGTATACATTTACATGCAAATTTTACTCACAGTTGCTTTTGTTCTTCCATTAAAAAGAGCAATGAAATAATACCTTTCCATATTCAAGTGCACTCATTTTAAAATTAACAATAGACAAGTTATTAATCAGTGTTTAGGCAAAATTTTATGGGGTATTTTTGTAGGACCTTCTTTGTCTGTTATCTAAACGATGGTCTTCCAAGCTCTCGATGCACTTCATGGGAGGTTCCTGGGTTGAGTTGCCTTTGTCAATAAAGGACTATATGTGTTTGCAATCTCTTTTGGAAACTAAAATATCAAAATTTTGAAGGGTAAACAAAATATAAATATAAGACCATTCAAACTCTCACCTTTTTTTTCTACCTTACTTGATGCCTCACGTTTGCTGACCGAAAACTATCACTCAGGTAATAAACCAAAGCGTTTTCCAATACACGTTGTTTACAGTGGAAAACATCATTCAACACAACTCAACAAATTTAATATTTTTCATTACAAACGGTGCATAAAATTTCTTCTAACCTATATCTTTTGGTGTATTGTGGGTTAGCTACCTACTGACTGATGGCCTAGTTTACACTCGCAAAAGATTCTTTGGATTCTTTAAATGCAGTTTTAACTTTAGTAATAAAATCAAAATTGGGCATCAAACTTTACTATTTATGAGTTTGCATAGAATGAAAAGTATGCTTGACTTTGACAAATCTGTCATATTTTAAATTTTACCATGCGGTGTTGTGCGCCAATTTGTGAAGTTGGCTATGTACGAACAAAACCTTTTTGTTTTCATAAGAGCCTGTAGGGAAATAAAGAATAAACTAATAAAACGCTTCTTTAATTTTTTTCCTATCTTGTTAAGTTTAAGAGAAAATCTCTAATTGCATATTTTTTAGATCATAAAAGAAGCATTAATGGACCTTTTTATTTTAAAAATTAGGTTTTATAATTTTAATTAGTAACTATATAACAAAAATAATAAATACTCTTTAAAAGGGGTTTATATCCAGTATAAATGCTTTACTAAAATAAATGTATTTAAAATTGTTTGGCTTTTTGAAAATTTTAACACCCTGTATCTTTAAAGTTAAGACGTTTAGGACATAATATGTTTATATAAACATTTCCTAGGAATCATACTCTGTATTTAGCTATGAAATAAATTACCATGGTATACAGGATAACCAGTAACTCCACCGATAAATTTTGAGGGCTGATTTTACAATGAAAACAAATAAAAAAGTTCATATAAACATGTGTATGCCCTAAATGACTTAGTTTTTAAACTACACGGTTTTAACATAATTTTAAATCTACTACAAATTCTTAGATTATTAAAAAATACATCGGATAATTTTAAAAAATCTGTGTATTGAGAGACATTTTTGGCATACAAGAAAAGAAAATACCAGTGTCGTCCATGAGGGTTTTAGGGTAAATATTTTTAAGAGTAAAATGTGGTATTACAATTAACTTAAATAAAAGTATTTTTCTAAATTTTTATTTAGTTTGTACCAAATTTGATCCTTTGACTTTTTTAAAATTGAACGTGCGGTTTTTATCGTAAATAAATAAAACCATTTTTTAACATGGCCAGTTCGAATCGCTTTTATTAAACTCTTTAGAAAAAAATCTTTAATATTTATTTTTATACCATAGGAATTTTGACTATGCTAAGAAATGGTTTCTATTTATTACGCGAAAACTATACATCAAATAAAAGTCAAAAAATCAAATTTGTTGCAAATTAAATTTATAAAAATAATTTTTATTTTAGAAATGCAGTTGCGCGCCATTTTTTCTTAAAAAATATTTACCCGAAACCCTTTATGGAGTGCTACTTTTTTTGCTTGTATGTCAAAAAATGTTCGAATTCCAATTACAACAAAACTGGTAGACCCAGTTTTGTTGTAATGTTGTATGTGTGGCATTAAGGGGCTAAATTTAATAAGTCATGTGGCCTCTCTATCGGCAATTCCGAATAAAAATTAAAAAAAGGTACTCCTTGACTGTAAAAGTAAAATTTTTATATTTTATTTAAATAAAGCAAATAAAAATGCTAAATAAAACGACACGATATAACTCTAAAAAATATTCTTAGTTAAAAGGGTTAATACTACTAATTTACTTAAGTTACCGTATAATATTGGTTTATTTTTTCTATTATTTTTTTAAGGATATACCATTTAGGGGGACAAATTTGTCCCAAACAAATATTTAACAAAGAAGGTGAAAAGCCTAAGAAAACACTTTCTAGTTTATTAGATTAGTGGTGAGCCAATGTGTTAAGCTTGGAGTGGAATAGAAATGTTTGTGAGCGTATATAATAATTTGCAGCTATTTAAAGTAAAAAGTGTGGTTAGACTACAAACATATAATTTAATATAGCAAAATTGGTGTTTATTTTTTTGTAACGGAGGTACTTATTATTATTTTATTTTTATTTAAAGTTTCAAAAGTATTAATATTTCAAAGCTAGCCAAATAAAAAATAATGCAAATTTCATTGAGTCCTATTTAAATTTTTGTTTTTTTGTGTTTAAAAATAAAGTCAGAATAAAAGGCATTTTAAGTATATTTGCCAGTTAAAACTACGGATTCTTATTCTTTAGCGACAAAAAATAACCAAAATATTTACGATATGCTGTTCCTTTCACTTCACTTTTCAGGTTCTCAAACCGATCTCTCAACCTGACTTGGAAAGCAAACGCAGGGCGATGCAGATATCTCTTTCACAGGATCTCAATTTGATACTGGATTGGGGCGCCAAAAATCTTGTTTAATTTAATGCATCCAAAAAACACAATCATGTTCCTTGTCGCGAAAAAATCATCAAACACTCACCCGTTGGTTATGAGTGGCCAGGTTTTACAGAGCGGGAGCACATTCAACCTTGTGGGTGTCACATTTGAGAATAACCTTAACTGGCATAAACACATTGTATCTATAGCCACCGCGGCTTCAAAAAGCTTGGATTTCTTTTCCGAGCCAAAAAGTATTTTTCTCCTTCCAATTTATACACTTTGTATGTGTCCCAAATTCGACCCTCTCTGAATATTGTTCTCATGTCTGGGGAATGGCATCCCCTACAACCCTCAGCATTCTTGATGCCATTCAAAGAAGAGCTGTTCGTCTTATTAATGATCCTTTACTTACTCAAAGACTTCCTTCTCTTGCCCATCGTCGAGCTGTGGGAGATCTATCGCTCTTCTATAGATACTTTACGGCTTCTGCTCCGACGAATTATCCAGTATAGTCCCTCCTCTTGCAGCTCCCAACAGAGAAACTCGTGGTGCCGCACGTATGCATCCCTATACGGTTCAATTGGACAGGCCCCGAACTTCCCATTTCGTTCGTTCTTTTATCCCTAGAGTTTCTAGACTGTGGAACCTACTGCCAGCGGAGGTCTTTCCTTCCCCCCCAAATCTTCAAGTTTTTAAGTCCCGTGTTAACAAACTTCCTCTTACCCTGCTTAAGACACCCACGGTACGTTAGTATTTAGGCTTTCAGCCTTCGTGGATTGTCCAAAGATACAAAAATACAGCATTAGCTAAGTCAAAAGGTTTACAGGCTGTGCATCGGAAAGATAATCACTACAGAGTCGTTTAAAGTTTTGCAAAAATCGTATTTGTGGTTTATGTAAAAGTAAGTTTTTTTTTAATGAATTAAGGGTGCCTGCTATAATAATAGCTGAGTGAACAGTTTTTTTTTAAACACATTGATACCACACAATCAATATTTTAGATAGCAGTATATCACGAAAACTCTTGATAACTGTTTTTTTTATACAACGGTTTTAAAAAATGAATGAATAATTTAATGGAATCGAGTAGATAATAATTTTTTTCTTTAAAATGTTGTTTTTTAAGTTCTTTTGGTGTTGTAAAATATTGGGCCTTACGTGACGGAATAGGTGTGTGTTGTGTCTTTTTTAATTAAAGGCCCTTTGATAAAGTGGTAATTCAGCCACGAAACGTTACGATAAATAAAAATGAGTAAAAGCGCTGGTAATAACAAATTTATGAACATTTTCAGCGGTTTTCATACGTAAATATAAAAAAACCCACCGTACGGCGGTTTTCTTCTTATAATTAAGCAAAACTGCTTCTATGTTCATTTAGCCAGTGCCTAAAAATAAATAGAATTATTTAACAGTTTAGGATTAAATGAAAATTTAAGTAAAAGCATGGGATTTTCGGTTAATAAACTTTTTTTTTTTTTTATCGTACACGCCATTTCTAGAGACCCTGTATTTTTTATTCAAAATTAACTAAAACCTTAACCCAAACCAATAAAAAAATAAGCCATTTGCAAAATAAAACAATGAATTATAAGTTATACATTTAAATCTATGGGACCTTACCAAATATAACAAAGTGTTTACATTGACTGTCCCGAAAGTTTTTATCCCAATTCTCCCTTTTTACAATCATCCTAAAAACACCTGGGGCATTCCTAATCTAATATCCCGATGCGTTTTTTTCGACCTTTCTACTTTCGTGGTCAAATATTTGTTTCTATTAGAGGATTTGAAATGTTATTTCAATATAAAGAAAATGGATCTTTATTGGAGAAAATTTTTTTTTAATCTGTTTTTTTTTTTAATAAATTAAAATAAATCAGAGGTCTTATAACCAGAAATAATTTATACTGGATCCAAAATACATGGTAGTCTAAGATCCGAATAAAAAGCGACTTTGCACCATTTTTAGATAAAGTTTTAATAAACTTTTATTTTTAAATTAGATTTTTATTTTTAATTTAAAATGCCTTTCTGAAAAATAACAATACCTACTGTTCTTACTTTCCGAAAAAAGTTACACAATTTTATATTTTTTAAACTTTATGGCAGAAAACTTTAAGCTTCAGTATTTTAAAAAATTCAAACACTTTAAAAGGAACTACAACGTTAAAGAGGTTTTATTATTTTATATGGTCAATGGATTCCCAACTATTAAGAAACCGTGGAGTGCTACCATTTGAAGGAGTGCGTTTTTAAGAACAGGGGTGAAAACAGCCCCTTTTCAGTTTTTGAGGTTCGGTCGAAAACTACGCAGTTTTTCAGGTAGTAGTCAACAGAAAAGTTATAGGAAATTAAATTTTCTATCGAATAACGCTTGCCGCATTCAAAAAGAGTTATTTTTGACAAAAAATAAAAAAACAAAACAAAAGGAACATGAAAAACGCGTTTTTATTATTTTTGTATTCTAACCCTATAACTTTTTTCCATGGGGGTTTAGGTATAAGCAGAATAAGAACCTCCATCCTTTCTTCACAAAATGACGCTAAGTAGAAGTCTTTAGTGTTATATAGTATTCAAAAACGATTTTTTAAAGTTTGCCACCACATCATTTTTCGGAAATTTTACCCATTTTTTTCCAAACAAGTTTCTGTAACTCTTTTCTACGCAGTTTTAGGTATAGGCAATGGTATATTCAGTTGAAGAAAAATTATCTTTAAAATGGTCTATAGTACGAGGCTCTAAGACTATTTATAAGTAAGATATGGTTCTTCAAGTTTTTTTACTTTAACGATATCTAACCTTTAGGTATATCTTTTTAATTTCTAGTTAAAACTTTTTTTCCTTCTACATTTAGGTATATATGATGTAAAATAAAGAAGAAAGCCTATTACCTTATCCTTAAAAGTTTGTATTGTAAAAAGTGCTAAACAAAATATGGTTAGCAAGTGTCATACTGCAACGATTTTTGATAATTTTTACGTAAATTATCTTAATTTCTCGTTAAAACTTTTTTCCTTGTGCATTTGGGTATATATGTTGCTAAATAAAAATAAAGGCTTATTTGTTTGCCTAATTTAGTCAAATTTTTAAATCTATTTCTTCTTCAGCTTTACTATCTTCTTCCAAAATTCCCAGTTTTATCAGAGTTCTAGCAATTGATGTACCTAAGCACTCATTGCAGAACAGGCTGAAAAGTCGTATTTATAAATCAGGGTTGACGAAATCATATACAAATTATCGGATCATGCATATTTAAACGAAGGCCGTGGGTAATGGAGGGGGTAATGAGCGTGGGTAAAAGCCGTGGGTAATAGCAAGCTTGTATTACCTGTTTAAATTACATTAATATTGTATACATTATTAAGCCGTCGTAGAAAAAGAAATAACTACAAATTTACAAAAATCGTTTGCGGTATGACACTTTGACTAACCATATTTTGCCTAAAAATTAACCTCAGCCTTACTTACCTTACATCATTTAAAGGTTTTTATTTTACACATACCAAAATGTAAAAGAAAAAAGTTATAACAAGAGAAAATTAAAAGATATACGTAAAGGTTAGTTATCGTAGAAAGTAGAAAAACTTGAAAAACCATACATTACTTATAAATAATCCTAAGGCCACAATTTATAGACCATTTTTTTTTAATTGAATATATCTAAAACTGCGTAGAGAAGAGTTACAAAACATTGTTTGCGAAAAAAATAGGTAAAATTGCCGAAAAATGGTGTGAGTGGCAAAATTTAAAAGTCGTTTTGCTGAATACTAAGACTTCTGCTTAGAGTCATTTTGTAAAAGAAGGATGTTGGATTTTCTATGGTTTCAATGCCCTATACCTAAGCCCCAATGGAAAAAAAGTAATAGGGTCAAAATCAAAAAAAAATGAACGTTTTTTTTTTTGTGTTTGGTTTTGTTAAGGATGTTTTGTCAAAAATAGTTTTTTTGAATTCGGCAAGCGTTCTTGATGGAGAATTAATTTTCTACAACTTTCTGCTTGACTTCTACCTAAAAAATACGTAGTTTTTCGACCTAACCTTAAAAACTAAAAGGGGATGTTTTCACCCCGTTCTCAAAATCGACTCTCTCAATGGTAGCACTCCACGGTTTTAATATTTAGGTGTCCATTGACCATATGAAATAATGAAACCTTTAACGTTGTAGTTCCTTTTACCCTCTTTTTGGTACATAATCAATAGCCTAATGTGACCATTTAAATTAAGAATTTTTCTATTAAAGCGTATTGGGAAAAAGCGAGCATATGCAATAATTTTTGTGGGAAGTGTACAATGACATTTTAATTTTAATTTAAGATTTCCCTAGTTTAATATCCAGTAGTAGGTAAAAAATAAAATCGGCCTTCCTTTTTATTGCCAAAACTCAATACCGATGGAAATTTTATGCGGCTATAACCAAAACTTTCCGATTAGGTAACAAACCAATAACAACGACGGAGCGTCTGGAACAAATTGTTTTTACTGTCCTTTTTCAAATATCAACCACTCCCATATATTGTTACAGTTAGGGTTGAAACTAATGAGAAATAGTAAGAAAAAAAGGCAACGTGGACACTAAGGGAGCCTATTATATGATTTTTTTGGGGTCACAGGTATAAAATAATATTTTGTCACGTGGGTTTTTCATTTACAGTTAAAGAAATTGTGCCGAAGATTGAAAGAAGTTTTTTTATTCACTTGGGGCTTTTCTAACATAATATGTGCCGGTCACTTATTCGAAAAGGTAGTAAATGCGTTATCAAAAAAGTATGTGCTTAGAATAAAAAAGATCTGAGAATAAGCACTGGGGTGGCAAGAGTTCAAGTTATTTTTATTAGTTATAGTTCTTTTCGCGATCTAAAGAAGTGACTTGACCTGAGATGGAATAATGACGGCCGCCAATAAAGCCATAAAAGTATTAGCCATGACAGAGCCGTATTTATATTTTGGTGGCGAGAAATAAAGTTGCTTGCTTGCTTGCTTGTTTATGGCTTTCATGCTAGTGAATCGCCAGAGAGAGATAAAGTTAATATAACGAATATAAAGTTTTGGCGGGGTTATGAGATTAGGTAAGGTTATGCAGTTTACATTATACTTATCCACGGTTATTGAAGGCCTACAAGACACAGCTGGCTTGCGCCACGAGTTTTCTTTTCCGTGCATGTGTCTGATTTTCACTAATTTATAAATTTTGAGGTTATGAGGTTTTGCGTGTTAGGGTTATAGGATTTGAGCTTATTTGATTTTTATGTCTCCGAGCATGTAAAGTTTATAGGATGGTAATACGATACTTGGTTTGGATTTATACTTGATATTACCGAATTTGGCCTAAATTTTAAGGTTAGAAAAAGAACAATATTCGATGGAGCAATTTTGACTTCAGATTCGGTTTCAGCGCACTTGATTACGTAAAGAAAATGAAGTCTGGTCCCTGCACTCGTCAGATTCATTTTTTGTGGAGCTGTTATTATAATTAAGGTAAAAAAGTTGTCCAGAAAAATAGGAGTATTAAAAGTTTTAATTCTAATTTTAATTAAAGTCACTGTTATTATTTCTTAAAAGCTGATTATGAGACGGCAATGCGAGAGAGGCAAAATACTAAATTTTATTATTTATGTGTACACTTGATACTTTGTCCAAGTTAACATAAATTAATTAAAATAAATTGTATAGGCCCAAAAATGGGTATCGTAGTTAGACACTTATTAATAAAATAAAAAGTGTATAATCTTTTTTTACATTTATTTTTAACAGAATTTTCACTTTTGGCATGAAAAACATAAAATAAAACTTAAAAAGCCTTATTCTTCTTAAGAAATAATACTTAAAATATTTATAATACCAAATAGAGTGGGAGTTTATTCTGAATATGATTCTTCTTGTTGTTTTAGTGCTAGGAACTGATTACAAATTGTTTTTATGTGATGTTTGCATATTGGCTGTTTATACTTCAAAAAAAAAAAAAAAAATTGATGTCTTATTGTCATTTTGTTGTTTTCCGACTCCCTGAACTTTAATTGAATGTTGTTTTTTTTTGTTATTATGATATACCTAACGAGGTTTTAGGAAGGTACCTAGAGATTTTTTTCCTATTGTTAAAAATCTCAAAGTTATTACAAAATTGACAAAGCTGGGTTCAAACTGACCCCCGCGTACCTACTTAACGGGTAAAAATTAAAAACTTTCGTCGCTTTATGTACATAAATGTAAATAGCCGTAAAACCTCTAAAAAGGATTATAAATAATTTAAAATATATGAGTGGTAGCAAAATTGATTTAGAGTAAGATGTGGTGAGTTTTATTTTGTTCTCAAATATAAAAATAAGTATTATATACTGTTAAAATATAGTACTTTTGCAAAGTATTTTTTGTTTGTTTAATTTTCAACCAACTTTACACATAAGTAGATATCTTTCGTCAAACATAGTGCGGTCCTGCACAGTACATCCGAAAAGTTTTTGGTTTAATTGCATTCCAAGTCAAAGTCAATTTCTTAGATCATGAAAGAAACTATATACAGGGTTATTCACGGTGAGTGTCCTATTAAAAGATCTGGAAACTACCAAAGATACATTTTTTAAGTGTTGGCGCATTATTTAAGTGATTTCAATCTTTAAATTACGCTTCTGGGACTTCCAGTTAAGCCGGAAGTGCGTATCAACTTACTTACTTTAAATAAAACACAACCGCTCTGTCTAAAAGGTGCCGTAAAATGCAATATTTACATTTCTTTAAAGGTTAACAATGTTATGTTCTTAAAAACACTATTTTCTGGAACTTCCATTGTCTTTATTTTTAATTGATATACTACGTTTCGAATGATATATATCTCCAACCGTTCCAAGTGATAACTTCGACTTTTAGTTGAAGACGGATCATTTATGAAGTCAACAGCTCTTTTTTGAATGGAATTAAAAATACTAATGGTTGTGGGGGATGCCATGCCCCAGATATAAAAACAATATTCCAAGGGAGGTCGGATTTGGGACACATACAAGAAGTATAAATAAGAAGGTTAAAAATACTTTTTGGCTCGAAGGAAAAATCTAAGCGTTTTTGAAGCTGCTGTGGCTATAGATATGTTTATGTCAGTTAAGTTTTCCCAAATGTGACGGGCACAAGATTAAACGTGTCTTTGCTCTGCAAAACTTGGCCAAGCATAGGCACCCATAAAACCTATTACTTGGACTTAAAAAAACTCTTAGAAGCTTTTCTAGAGATATTGATTGTTTTTTTATAATTTTGATGTTTTGACCAATAAAAATTTTATTCGATTTTTTTATCTTTTTTGATATCACGGTGTGCTGAATTTTGGCTCCTATCCTTTTATTCATATTACTGCCCTAAAAAGAAAAGTTCGGTTGCCTGTTTTAAGTGTGTATAAAGATTGATAATAAAAAGTTTCAGTGCTGTATGTAAAGGTTTCGGGAGTCGTTAAACTTTTATTGTCGGGTATTATGTTTTGTAGTATCAAAAAAAAAAAATAAAAATAAGATAATTCCGAAAAAATAAAATTGTAAATGTGGGTAATTGGCTACCAAAAACAAATTTTATAAAATTATCGAAATTAAATGCCTGATGTAGAATCTATAACTTGACGTAACTTTCTGTGGATATTGCGTCCTCGTTTCGACAAATCTGTGTTGGTTTTCTTTGCTTCAGTATCGGTAATTTTGATGATTGGATTCATTGTTTAATGTGCACTCATCAATAAAACAAATATTTCTTAAAAATTCCCTGTCCATGTTTGCCCTTTCCATCATTTCAAAACAAAATTCCTGCCGTTGTATTTCATCCCCATCCCTTAGCTCTTGATGTCTTTCATATTTGTATGAAATGCATTTATACCTTTTAAAATCCGATGCACTGTTGATTGATCTTTTTCTATGATATCCTGAAGTTTCCTTGTACTCACCATCCCTTCATTTTCTTTCACGTGCAATAAAATTTCCAAATCTCTATCATTTCTTACATTTTCTTCTCTTTGATACTCCCTAGCTTTACATCTGCACTGTGCCTTTGGTCTCAAATTTTTGATAGTCCTAACGACTGTTGATTTTACGGGTATCGGTCTATTCGGATACTGATCAGCAAACATGTCTGACACCTTTTGGTAACTATTTCCTTGATAGTACCTTTTATTCATCAATATTTTTTCTTCAGTAGTATAACTCATGGTTAATCTTTTCGCTCTACGATTTTTAATAATAAAGAACTAAATTTTAAAATGACAGCGTTATGTCACGCTAACTGGTATTTTTATTGTTGTTCATAAATATGAGGCGATAATAATGAAATTTCTTAAAAATATATTAGCATCTAACTAGCAAACGGGTTAACCGAAAAATCTAAAGTTTTTACCATAGACGTAGATTTGTATGCTCTTCAATAAACTTTTACAGAATTTTTCTCTAAAATAATTAGGGGAGCCAATAATTGACCCCATTAAAAATTACATGGGATTTCCTATGTTCCGCCCGGCAATGCGTCACCCGGTATGTATTTCTAAATTTAATTTTTAAATCTGTATAATTTGACTAGTGCTCAAATGTCATAAAAAATTACAGAATAAATTATTTGGCAAAGGAACTAACATGCTACTTAATGTCCAAAGAAGTCGCAGCTTTTAAAAGCCATACACCAACCCTTTTCAACCTTATAGGCTTAGGTTAACTAAGTCAAAGAATAAACTTAAAAAACTAGTTAGGGTATTTGAAGTAAAGAATAAATAAAATATTCTTTAATTTAATGTTACAAGCGGTCAGTATAGTCGTAAAAGATTTTTTATATTTTGCTAACCATGTAAAAACTGACTCCCTATTTTAGGTAAAAATATTATATTTATGGTAATAATACAAAAATATACCCCAACAAGTTTTACAAAAATTCCTAAAACCCGTAAAACGCCACTCTCATACACTAAAACTTTTTTAATTTCTGAACTTGTTTTTCATTTGCCGAACCATAAAACCTTTTGACCCTCGTGCTTATCTTCGAGTTGTAGCAATAAAATATATAAAACCCTCATACGCTGTAGATTTCCTATTTCATATATTAAACATAAGCAACGAACTAAAAAGCAGTTTTATAGCTAAAGGTGTCGTAAATGTTTTTCGTACGATACGGAATCGTATAATTTAAAATTATAAAAAAATACATAATACATTGCGTCGGGTGCCAAGTTACTTTGGTGGATTAATTTTTGCTGTTTATTGTTTCGCTATTTTGTTTTCTAGCGTTTAAAATAAATAGTATACAGGGTATTCCGTTTTGGTTTTACCAGCAGGGTATCTTAGTTATTATTAAAAATAGAAACTTGTGGTTTTTACGAACCTGGGGGAGGAAGTTTGTTGACACGGCACTTAATTTAATGGACAATTCTTCAGAGCAGAAGCCATGGAAGTACCTGTAAAAAGCGATAAATTCCCCACAACCCGACGATGGGTAAGAGAGGAAAGCCTTTCTGTAAGTAAAGGATCATTAATGAGACGAATAGCCCTTATTTGGATGGAATTAAAAATGCTTAGGGTTGTGGGGGACGCCATGCCCCAGATATGAGAACAATATTCCAAGGAAGGTCGGATTTGGGACACATATAAAGTGTATAAATTAGAAGGGGAAAAGTACTTTTTGGCTCAAAGAGAAATCCAAGGTTTTTGAAGCTGCCGTAAGGTTGTCCTCCGGCGATATCTCGGAAACCGTTCATCGCATAGCTTTCGGAAAAAATATTTATAGTAAAACCGGCCTCGAGAAAATGCTGGAAATTATTTTCAAGTTTCTAATTCCGCCGCTAGAGGGCGTAAAACTAACAACAAAACTAAAAACACGGATTATTTAAGAATATGCCATATTAACTTATACCGCTGATAGTTTTGTCGCAAACTATGTAAAATCAGAAAACTTTTTTCTTTTAAGCGTTTTTTCCTAACCTGTCAAATATAGCAAGGTGGGGGAGCGAATGTACATTTGAAAAAATTAAATATCTTTCTTTAGGCTTGACCGATTTTAATAAACTGGGTCTTGTTTGCAAGAGCTTTTACCAGGGCTTAAGATGAAATATTGGTATAATTAATTATTTTTTTGTTTTATTCCTGGAGACTGATTTATGTCAAAATTTTACATTTTGTCATTTTTTTCGAAAAATTTAAATGCAATGGTATTTTTATTATAAGCTCATTAAAAAGGGCATAAAAAAGTAAAAAAACTGGTGAAAACCGCATTTCGATATCTTAATTAATTCTCGACTTATTGCCGAAAAACTGCATTACCCATATTCTTTCCTTCTTTAAGCAGTCAACGGAGCGTTTTTGTCGAGTGTGCCATGACAACGAAAACAATTTGTTTTTCTACGAATATTAAATATTATCCTTATAATTTGTTTATCATTAATTTAATAACAGCATTTATTATTACACGGCTCGTGGATAATAATAGCTGATTTATTATTATCTACGGGCTTAGGCTAATTAAAATGAATGAAGTAAAATACAGTTTATTAAAAAGTTTATTTACAAATGCTCAAAATGTTGTCCGTTACTTAAAATGCAAAGATTTATCCTTCGATTGATACTTAGAACAGCGCTTTCTATCTCGGCCCTTGAGATATGGTTTATCGCATTTTGTAGGCGGGCAATCATATCCTCTGGCGTGGTAGGTCGTGTTTCAAA
This sequence comes from Listronotus bonariensis, assembly GCA_014170235.1. Taxonomy (NCBI): domain Eukaryota; kingdom Metazoa; phylum Arthropoda; class Insecta; order Coleoptera; family Curculionidae; genus Listronotus; species Listronotus bonariensis. Next base: position 141,669 of record JACEGR010001079.1, read on the forward strand.
AACCATACCTTTTAACCTCCCCCATAAATAAAAGTCTAGAACTGTTAGATCTGGGGATCTAGGTGGCCATGGAAAGAGGCTTCCTCTTCCAATCCAACGATTTGGATAGATATAATCTAAATGATTTCTGACATCCAGAGAAAAATGCGCAGGACATCCATCATGTTGGTACCACATTGTTCTTCTGATGTCTAACGGAACCTCTTCCATTAGACCTGGCAGATCATTTCTAAGGAAATTTAAGTACATTTCGCCGTTTAGATGACCCTGAAAAATATGCGGCCCAATAATTTTGTTCCCCAAAATCCCGCACCAGACGTTAACGCTCCACTTGTTTTGGTTGTCAACTTCTCTCATCCAGTGAGGATTACTAGCTGACCAATAATGCATATTATGCAAGTTTACTCCTCCGGTATTTGTAAATGTTGCCTCATCGGTCCACAAAACTCTAAGCGAAAATTCGTGGTCTTCTACTAGCATATTCCTTAACCAATAACAATAGTCTAATCTCCGATCGAAGTCTGTTACCAGCAACGCTTGGTGTAACATAATATGATAAGGATGCAATTTATGATCAATTAAAATGGTGTGAACTGTAGTTTTACTTATTCCTAAATCACTTGCAATTTTTCGAACACTCAAATGTGGATCCGCTTCTACATATGCAAGAACATTTATAATTGTGTCTTCATTTCGCGCTGGTCGTTGTCTAATTGGTGCAGGAATAGGATGCACATTCCCAGTTTCTCTTAAACGGGTTGCCAAACGTCTAAACACTTTTTTATTAAAATGCCGTCTTTCGGGAAATCTGATGACATATTGTCTTGCAGCAATACAGGCATTCTGAAAATTTTCAAAATAAACGGCGAGCATATCGTATGCCTCGGCGGTAGAATAAGACATAATTTAAATTAACTTAATCCACAAGAACTAAATTCAAATTTATCAGGGCTGAAAAACAATGCACTTGTCATTTTTGAAGTTCCTGTTTTCTGTGATTTTTCGAATTTTGACATCCCGGCACTCTCGATAAAAACGCCGCGCCGCATTGCTTGTCTTAAAATAGGGAAAATTACGAGTACTTAATGCAGTTTTTCGGTAATAAGTCGAGAATTAATTAAGATATCGAAATGCGGTTTTCACCAGTTTTTTACTTTTTTATGCCCTTTTTAATGAGCTTATAATAAAAATACCATTGCATTTAAATTTTTCGAAAAAATGACAAAATGTAAAATTTTGACATAAATCAGTCTCCAGGAATAAAACAAAAAAAATAATTAATTATACCAATATTTCATCTTAAGCCCTGGTAAAAGCTCTTGCAAACAAGACCCAGTTTATTAAAATCGGTCAAGCCTAAAAGAAAGATATTTAATTTTTTTCAAATGTACATTCGCTCCCCCCACCTTGCTATATTTGACAGGTTAGGAAAAAAACGCTTAAAAGAAAAAAAGTTTTCTGATTTTACATAGTTTGCGACAAAACTATCAGCGGTATAAGTTAATATGGCATATTCTTAAATAATCCGTGTTTTTAGTTTTGTTGTTAGTTTTACGCCCTCTAGCGGCGGAATTAGAAACTTGAAAATAATTTCCAGCATTTTCTCGAGGCCGGTTTTTACTATAAATATTTTTTTTCCGAAAGCTATGCGATGAACGGTTTCCGAGATATCGCCGGAGGACAACCTTATCGTTAAGGTTACTTTCAAATGTGACGCCCACAGATTGAAGGTGTCTTTGCTCTGTAAAACTTGGCCGCTCATAAGTAGAGGATGAGTATTTGATGACTCTTTTCGCGACAAGGGAACATGATTGTGTTTTGATGCATTAAAATGGACGAGATTTTTGGCGCCCCAATCCAATATTAAATTAAGATCCCGAAAAGAGATATCTGCATCGCCTGCGTTTGTTTTCCAAATCAGGTTTAGTGATGGGTTTAGGAACCTGAAAACTGGAGTGAAGGGTACTATCGTCGGCGAAACTATGAATGGAATTAGTTGTGGACGAGAGAAAGGTCGTTGATGGAAGAAGAAACAATGTTGGTGCCTGAGCTCTGATGAATTCCAGCATTTACTTGGTGAAAGCTTGAAGTTAATGGCCGTCCACAATAACTGATATACGACGATCACAGCCGTTTAAATTCTAAAAATGTATTTCAGTAAAATAGAATTAATCGGGGAATCCCATACATTTAAAGGTTTTTACCGACTGTGGGTTTCCCCGTATTTTCTATATAGGAGTAAAATGCGTGTTGTACAAGAATAATTTGGGTGTTCCCCGAGATGCAATAAAATTTGAATTAGTCAGAGCTAGTTAGTTAGTTCCTTGTGTGTGCAGTGTGCATAGTAACTAATATTTAGAAAATGAGTCGAAGGGGGTTGAATGACGAAGAACTTTTACGTTTACTTGAAAGTGATGATCCAAGAGCTTGATATTGTTCCTAATGAGGAGACAGCCAGTGATTTAGAAGATGAAGATATTTTGACAGAGGTAGAGGAAGAAAATGACCTTATTGTTGTTGATCAAAGCATAGAGGAAATCGAACAAACAGAGATTAATACTAACGACTTTCCTGTTTATGTATCTAAAGATGGAAGTGAGTGGTCAAGTTGTCAAGTTGCCAGAAAATACAAAAGTTAAACGTTCAAAAGCCAATATTCGTAGACATGTTCTTGGTCTTACAAATTACAGTACTGATATTTCAAGTATGAAAAACGCTTTCCTTCTTTTTCTTATCAGAGGATATTCTAAACATAATAGTATCCAGAAACAAACAGAAAGGCACAAGCATATTATGATAAATGGAATAAAGATAATCCAAATAAAACAAAAGTTTATGTATGTGTTGATTCTATAGAGATTCAAGCCTATATTGGACTGTTGCTTATACTTGGCGCCCTTCACGGATCTAAAGAGGCTGTCGATATGCTTTGGTGTAATGATATTTCTTACTGTCGTCCTATAATACCAGCTGCTATGTCGAGAGATAGGTTCAAACAAATAACTTCATTTTTACGTTTTGATAATTTTGAAACCAGACAAGAACGAAAATCAGTAGATAAACTGGCTCCAATAAGAGATATTTTTGATATTTTTATTTCTAACTGTAAAAAATCACTAAATCCAGGAGACCATCTTTTGTGTAGATGAGCAGCTTGTACCGTTTAGGGGTAAAGCACCATTCCGAGTTTATATGAAGAGCAAACCTGACAAGTACGGAATAAAAATATGGGCCCTTGTGGACTGCACTACTTCTTTTATTGTAAATATGCAAGTTTATTTGGGTAAGTTTTTTGAATTACAGAACAATCAAAGTTTCTTATCTATATAAATTTATTTATTTTTAGGAAAACAAGGTAATAAGGCGGAAAAGGGTCAAGGCCAAAGGAGTTGTCCTGGATTTGATTGACCATTTGGAAGGGGGATTTGGAATAACAACTGATAATTTTTTTACAAGTTTACAACTTGCCGACAAACTATGGGAAAAGAATATTACTCTATGCGGAACTCTTCGAAAAAATAAAACCTTTATTCCCAGGGAACTTCTACCAGCATCATATAAAAAGTTCACTCAAGTATGTTTGCTTTCAGGAAACATAGAAACATTAGTCTCTTATGTTCCAAAAGCAAGAACTGCCGTCATCTTACTTTCAAGTGAGCATTCTGACGATAAAGTGGCTGGTGAAGAACAATCCTATAAACCAGAAATTATTCTTCATTACAACAAAACGAAAGGTGCAGTCGATACAACCGATAAGTTAGCCAAAGAATATACGGTACAGAGAAAGTCAAATCGCTGGCCAATGGTAATATTTTCTCATCTTATAGATGTCGCAGGCATTAATTCTTATAAATTGTGGCTACTAAAATATCCCGATTGGAACAAGAACATTATGAGTAAGCGTAAAATGTTTCTTTTGGCAGTAGGGAAAGAACTTATAAAGGAAAATGTTTACCGGCGTTATAATAATAAATATATCCAAAAGAATCAAAAACGTCATATGACAGACGTATTTCCAGAACTTCTGGAAATTACTGAGCCGACTGTCGAAAAACAAAATTATACAAGAGGGCGATGCCATATATGTCAAAGAGGCAAGGACAGGAAAACAAGAAAAATATGCGTAAAGTGCAATAATTTTGTGTGCCTAGAACACGCGAAATCCGAGATAGTTTGTGTAAAATGTACAAATGCTATGTAATTATTATTTATCCAGTTAGAATTAGTTATATACATGTATCTTGTTGTTCTGTTTATGTTTTGGACTAATAAATGGTTAAAATTAAAGTATCTAGTATCAATGTTTTACGCAATTTAAGCATGGGGTCCAGTAGGACCCCGGTTAGTCTTTTCAGTAAGATTTTGAGGTCCGTCTTATAAAAGCCTAAATACTAACGTACCGTGGGTGTCTTAAGCGAGGTAAGAGGGAGTTGTGACACGGGACTTAAATGCTTTGGGGATTTGAAGGAAAAGACCTCCGCGGGCAGCCTGAGTTCCACATTCTAGAAACTCTACGGGATAAAAGAATGAACAAGTGGGAAGTTCGGGGCCTGTCGGTTGGACCGTATAGGGATGCATACGCGCGGAACCACGAGTTTCTCTGTTGGGAACCGTGAGTGGAGGAACTATACTGGACAATTCTTCAGAGCAGAAGCCATGGAAGTACCTATAAAAAAGCGATAGATCCCCCACAGCCCGACGATGGGCAAAGAGAGGGAAGCCTTTCTGTAAGTGAAGGATCATTAATGAGACGAATAGCTCTTCCTTTGAATAGAATCCAGAATGCTTAGGGTTGTGGGGGAAGCCATGCCCCAGATATGAGAACAATACTCCAAGGGAGGTCGGATTTGGGACACATATAAAGTGTATAAATTAGAAGGGAAAAATACTTTTTGGCTCGAAAGAGAATCCAAGCTTTTTAGAAGCTGCCGTGGCTATAGATACAATGTGTTTATGCCAGTTAAGGTTACTTTCAAATGTGACGCCCACAAGATTGAAGGTGTCTTTGCTCTGTAAAACTTGGCCGCTCATAAGTAGAGGATGAGTATTTGATGACTCTTTTCGCGACAAGGAACATGATTGTGTTTTGGATGCATTAAAGTGGACGAGATTTTAGCGCCTCCAATCCAATATTAAATATTAAATTAAGATCCTGCGAAACACCTGATATGTCTTATATCAGAGTAACGATTTGACTAATGAATTTGACACCCTGTATGTATGCTATCTTAAAAAAAAAACTTACCCAAAAACCATTTAAGAACTGGTGGGGGATTTCCATAATGTGATACACATTTAATCACCGCTACTTCACCATGAAGAGTTGTAGGTTGTGTCCAGGTAGAACTTGGGTACCATTAAATTCTATTCTTGGTCTTTGAGGTGGAACATTACCATCAGAAATTGATAGCAGTCGTTGACGAGCAGTTGGCCGATCAGTTAGAGTAGGATATACGCAAAATTTAATAAAAATAAAATCCCCGATAAATGGACCCAGTATCCATAAGATTATTAAATTTATGATTTCAGAATAGGATATATCACTGATATAATGAACCTAGACCATAATAAAAATATAAATACTACTTTTTCGTTTATTTTCTAAGATGTAAAAATATTTATAATGTTGATTATCTGCAAAACCAGAAAACGAATAGTTTATTTATTTTACAAGATTTTCTCAAATACGGTTTATACAAGTTATATTCTCACTATTCTAAATTGAGTCTGCGTGCAGGTGGATACGTCGTAAAATTCTATTTTTGGATTCGGGTACGAATCCCTGTCTTGGGTTTGCTTGGGTTAACAAAATGCATGTTGCAAATAATTTTTGAAAGTATAGTAATGTTATTTATTCTCTCATTCTTCGCCAACAGCATTATACAGGGTGTTTCACAACTTATCCGACAAACTTTAAGGGCTAATTCTACAATAAAAAATAAGAAAAAAACTTCATATGAACATATGTCCTAAACATTAGCGTCTAGACCTCGTTACATGTCGTTTGCATTCCGAGTTCTATATATGTAGTGGACGTCATCGGCCAATTCTGATTGGCCGGCGTCAAACGACATGTAACGAGGTGTAGACGCTAGTGTCCTAAACGTCTTAGTTTTGAAGTACGGGGTGTTAAAAATAAATAAAAAAAAATTGTAATAACTTTTATACCAATTCCGATATTTTTAAAAACTAACTATATTTAGGTTTAAAATTTTAAAATGTTTAGCTGTTTTTTTAGGAGATTCTGAAAATTTTGACATTAAATGTCAAATATGTTTGTTTTGTAATTCAAATTAAGAAGAAATCTAAAAAAAACATTCAGATCTCGGTTTTTCTTTAAAAATAACGCGATGGGAAGAAAAAATCGTTTCCCGTAAAATTGGCGAATGTCGCTTACGATGTTTTGTCAAAAACCCATCGATATATCCTACTCTGAAATCATAAATTTAATAATCTTATGGATACTGGGTCCATTTATCGGGGATTATATTTTTATTAAATTTTGCGTATATCCTCACTCTAACTAATAGGGCCGACTGCTCGTCAGCGACTGCTATCAATTTCTGATGGTAATCCTATTAGCAAAGCTACATCGTACTACTTTCGCCATCTGTTGGTCAGGGTAGGTACTAAAAATTTTTAAGGTACGCTAAAATCTCACTTGTGGGATTCTATGAATTGGTATTTGGTAAAGTTTCTTTTACTAAAACTAGCTATGAAATAATTATAAAAAAGTAAGATTAAACAAAAGTTTCAAATTCCGTTTTTCTTTGTTAGCAAATGTTTCTAGGTAAATACCAAATAAAAAGTTATTCCATTAAACCAAAAGCCCACTGCATTCAAGCCGTAAATTAAATTTTTATTTCGGTAGTATTCATTTATCAGTTTTGAAATAGATTCAGGAGCTCAAAACAATTTGTTAAATTTTTCATTATAGTTGCGCACCGTCAATATTGGAAAATCCTGCAATTCATTGTTTTTATTGGCAAATGGTCGAAAATTTCCATTAAATTACACCAGTGGCCATCAAAAGCCACTTTACAATAATTAAAATAAAGTTAAATGGAGCACATGTGGTTCGGGTAAGCAAAATAGCTAATCACTTTGATACGTAAAGCATTTAACATGTGCATTTATCTATGTCAGCTTCTCACACAGAAATCGTGTATAATTTATTTTCCTGTTAGGCATTACATGCAACATTTTATTTTAACACTTTAAAAAGATAAAAACGTTCATATTTTAAATGTATTGTGACGTAAATTTTTTGATTACATAAGACCATTTTACGTCACTGGGACTAATATACCATTAGATAAGATTAGATTAGAATAGGGCCAGGAAAACCCATGCACTGAAGCCGCTCGGCTTATTGTGCGCTCTGTCTTTTTACGTTTGGGTGATGTCAGCCAGACGGGACCTACAGCTTAACATGGGTTCCGAACCACGGTCCTATGAGCGACAACTTAAGACCTCGTCCCCACCCAGGGGCACTACTGAACCTACCAACTGAGTGGGGTCCGCATGTCTACGGTTGCGCAGGACACGACAAAGTGTGTTCCGGCGCCCTGGTCCTTTGGTGGCCTTCAGCGTCGATACACTTTGCACTTTGTCCGTCTGGTGTTGAGCTAACCACTAAATTTCCGATCAACTTATAAATAAGTATTTGGCCTCAGCAGGATTCCAACCCACCTCACGTCCGTTGTGCGCTTAACGACTTAACGCCATACACGGTAAGCCACGGACTTCTTATCATTACTTAATATACCATATGGAACTCTTTCTTCTGACCATTAAGCCGGCGGATCATAACAACTCCTTAGGCATTTTTAACTAAACTAACATAACTTAGAACGGACTACGGACATACCCCGCACTCGGGTAGCCCGTACCGGCCTAACTAAAACTTTTACTTTTTACTTAAATTCACTTCCACTACTTAATTCTTAAATTTTTTTATTTTTCTTACTAACCTCCCTTGTTGAGTTAATTTGTATATACAGTTGTTGTCCAATAAGGATCCTAAGCATGGGAGTCTCAGTACCTGTTGGAGATACACCTTAGGTTAAATTGAAAAAAATTGTGTTTTTTAAAGCTTATTAACATGCCGTTTAAAAACTTAAAAAATTGTCATGGCCTGCTGAGATATTTGGCAAAAACGAAAATTTGACTATGTCGATTTTCTTTTTTTCTGACTTTATTTGAAGAGATATGAAAAAATCTAATAACACTTTTTTATTGTCACTTTTTAGCTACTACATGATGGTATTTTTAGATTTTATATCCGACGTTTCGTTTTCAAGAAATCATCATCAACTTTATTTTTTTATATGGCTCGAAAAAGAGTACACCCTGTATCTGATCCCATTTCTTATTACAAATTTAACGATGTATCACATGTCATATTTTAAATTTTAGTTAAAAGAAAAATTGCATTTGTTCCATTTTCTAAAGATATTTTTAAGTAGGCCTTGCAAACAAATGCTTTGACTTTAATACCTGTTACCGTGTCTGTAACATAATTTAATGTCATATTATACCAGTGGCTACGACAGTTTGTAGTTATAGTTAAGGTAAGCAGCGTTTTGGAATCAGTTTTCGTATACAGCGTGTCTTTAGAAGTACTTTAGTTTTCTCTTTTATATATTTTTTTTATTTTGTCCTGTCATTGTTACCTGTTTAAAATAAATAAATAAACATTTCCGAAAAATAAAATTCCTCTTATCACTTTTGTTAAAATTTCATTAAGGCAAGTATTATTATAACTATAGGTTTTAAAAATATAACCGACGTCTTTAAATATTTTAAAAACAGACCCTTTTTCGAACCTGTATATTCATTATGCAAGTATTTTTGACGAAATTTATTTTCTTACCAAGCAGGAGTATTTTGAAAGAGCCACTTTTTTCTCTTTTTTTTTATCTTTGGACAAACCACGAAGGCTAAAAGACTAAATATTAACGTACCGTGGGTGTCTTAAGCAAGGTAAGAGGGAGTTTGTTGACACGGGACTTAAATACTTGAAGATCTGGGGGAAAAGGAAAGACCTCCGCGGGCAGCAGGTTCCACATTCTAGAAACTCTAGGTATAAAAGAACGAACCAAGTGGGAAGTTGTTTTGTAAAGTTAATTATTTAAAAGTTTTTCATTTAGTAAGAACTCTAAAGACACGCTGTATTTGAAACTGCCGCTAACAATATATGGTCAGGTGGAGCGGCAAGCGGCTCGGCGCCACTTTAACTCTTACTTATGTCGTAGATGTAAATTTACAATGTAAGCATAAGATCAAAACCATTTTATTTAAAAACTTAAAACAACATATTATTTGGCAAACTTGTAAGGAACTTAATGTTATGGTCTAATTAAAAAAAAATATTTCAAAATTAAAAATAAAACCTAATTTTCTAATTTACTTCACATAGAGATTAGATTAAAATTACTTAACTCTCGTAAACAATTATTATGGCTGTTTTTTTTAACATATCAAAAATGTGTTATTCCCAAAGTATTAAAATACATTAGGTTTTTTTAAATCATTAAAATATAATATATATATATATATATATATATATATATATATATATATATATATATATATATATATATATTTATATATATATGTTAGGATCAAACACCGATTTCGGCCAATGGTCGAAAAATACGGCCAAAACGCATTCTGGTCACTAACCTATTACCAAAGTCTTTTGGATCTTTTAAAATTGCCAGAACCCGTCGAGCATACAAACAAACCGTCCAGAAAGCGATTTTGTACGTGTCTCAACTTGTAATTCGTAATCGATGTGTCGAATTCAAAGTTACCACCTATTGATATAGGAAGAACCGTTATTATACGAGTACCTGATGTGGACAGAGGTAGACTTGCCCCGAGAAACGTGTTAGCTGTTGTACTCAGTATAAATGACTCTGGACTTTATCAGCTTGGTAGGTAATAAATTAAGATCAGCTATTTAATGTAATGAGTTTACCTTAGCCGACTCCGACTTTATTGATATTTCAACAGTCCCGTCTACGTCTGTATCTCTTCGAACTGCTTCTGGTTTAGCATCTGGATCGAAACAAGACTTTATACAGTGCAATTGCAAACGATATTGCGTCGACAGAAAATGTGCGTGTAGGGCCAAGAAAGTAATGTGTAACAGTAAATGTCACCGCAACAGTTCATGTAAAAATAAGTAAGCCCTTAAGGTTCCAAAAGTTTTACGTATTTTGATGTTCTCTGTTTCTTTTAGAGTTGATTTTGTTACTTTTAACATTTGAATGTTATATTTTTCCATACTACACTGGCCTTTGAACGATTTTTTTATGTGTTCGACGCGTTCTGGCAATATGACAAAAGCCAGAATGCTTTCAGGCTAACTGCGAAAAGTCAATACGCATTCTGGCAATTTCAAAAGATCCAGAACGCGTTCAATATGGTGGGGGGCAGAACGCGTTTTGGCCGTATTTTTCGACCATTGGCCGAAATCGGTGTTTGATCCTAACATATATATTATATATATATATATATATATATATATTTTTTTTTTGTGAATTAGGAACAAATTTAAAACTTTTTTAGATTAATATTCCATATTGTTTTTTTTTAACAGGGAATGCGTTTACTCTTTAGAATTTTATTTTTTGATGTCGTAATTATTATCTTTGAAATTCTATTTTAAAAATAATCCAAATATAAAATTAAAGTAGTTTTCTCTTACGCTAAATTTGTAGTTTTGCATCTGCCTTGTATACGCTAGGATTTAATTAACCTTAATTTAGGTTTTGTAAAATTAGACAAATTTACATTTTCATTAAAAATAAACATTTTTGAAAAACAAACCCTAAAAACCATTTTATATGATTTAACAATTACGGGGGCCACTGTATGTTTATAGTTTACACGTAAACCAACATACTACAATGGTAATAAATGCTTTTACTAGTTGCCTCCAGTAGGTCTAATAATATTATTGATATTAGCATAGAAATGTACCATTAGTAAGAATTTCTCCAGGCGGATTTGCATACGGATTATCCCGTTTTCGCAAGGATGGTCTAATAACGTGTCCACGAAGCTTACTTTGCATATTGGGGGATTTCAGAATATTATTGTATACATAGTTGCAACTGCTTAAGAGGATATATCCGTTTGTAATTTAAAACTCACTTTAAAATACAGATCCCTATACAGGGCATTCCAAGTAAAACAAGTTACTTAGTAAAGGGTGTCTCAACTAGAGCGCCGGATTTGATTGTCAAGAAAAACACAATTTCTTTTCGAATTAAGCAAGTATTAATATTTCAACATGAAAAGGAATAGTTGCGATTAAACATGGAATACTACATCCGGCAGATGGCCACCACGAGACCTCTGGCAATCGGTCATTCTCTTCATAAAATTCTGGATAACGTATTCGCATTCCTGTGGCCCTATTTCAGCAATAACGCGCCGTATCTCTTCTTTTAGGCGCTCAATTGTTCGCGGCTTATTCACATACACCCTATCTTTGAGATAACCCCAAAGAAAGTAGTCTATCGGCGTTAGATCGCAGGATCTTTATGGACATGATCGCCAAACCGAGAAATGACACGGTCTGGAAACCTGGTCCGCAGTAACTCCATAGTTTCGCGGGCTGTGTGGCAGGTCGCGCCGTCAAGTTGAAAAACAGATCACCCACATCAATTCGATTCAATTCAGGCCACAAAAACTCTGTTATCATTTCGCGAAACCGCACACCATTAACAGTTAGCGCATTTCCAGCTGCATTTTTGAAAAATACGGTCCAATCAATCCGCCAGCCCATAATGCGCACCAAACAGTTACTCGCGGTGGATGCATTGTTTTTTCCAGTATCACACGAGGATTTTCACTACCCCAAATTATACATACCCGTTTAGCTAAAAATGTGCCTCATCGGAAAAAAATTATTTTCTTCAAAAATCCACATTAATTTGGTGGTGCTCCAACACCCAATTAACGAATCCACAGCGCTGCTCGTGGTCCTTTACCTTGAGTTCTTGCGTCAGTTAAATCTTGTATGCTTAAAAATGTTGATCTTTTGTTAAAATTCGTTGCAAAGTGGGCCTTGTAATGTTCAATTCTTGACCACGATGCTGAATGAAAGTGCCTGGATTCTCTGCCACACTTTCCCACCCCATGTTTTCGATGGATCGACAAGGACGATGACGAACAGGGGTCTTCTCATCCATCAATGTGAATTTTGTCTCAAATTTTTAATTAACCGGCAAACTGTCGACTCATTTGGTGCATTGTTGCGGCCAAAAACTACACGTAATCTGTGCACTGTTTCCGCAAAGCTTTCCCCATTTTTGTAGTGAGTTTTCACAATAATTAAACGTTGTTCGTTCGATTAGTGCTCCATAACTTTTAATCGCGTGGTATGTACATGACAGCTGTCAAAAAGAAAAATTTAATTACTCGCACAAACAAAATGGCGACAAATTCAAGCCGGCGCTCTTGTTGAGACACCCTTTATAATTCCATTATTTGTATGTCTAAGAGTAACTAAATCTATGTATTTGTCTAACAAATAGCTATAAACCTAGAATAGGTTTGGATATATTATAAAATTTAAATATTTTAAGCCATAAGATTAATGTAATTTGATGTAATTTATCAGTTTGTTCCAATAAGTGAAAGAACTTCGTTTAAAAATGAAGAAAACAATAAATTAATTTTTTTCTTTAAACTAAATTGTGAAAAACTTTTAAAAGAACGATTTTATTTAAAACCATTAAAAGACCTTTTTGTAGAGCAAATAATTCCCTTTAAGAGTCTTTGTTGTTATTGTATATTTATTTTTTCGTTAGTTACAAAATTCCACAATAAAAGAGGCAAATCTAAAAAATATTTCAATGTTTAAAGCTTATTATTTAAAAACCGTTCGTCTGGCGAAAATTTTTAATAAGATGTTTTTGTAGGCAATTTATTTTTTTATATTTTTATTAAAAATAAAAGTAGAAACAAAATGTTTAAATTTAGAAAAAGAGACCTCTAAATAATAATACAAGGAGCTTAAGTCTTCATGATATTTTTTTGATCACCATAAACAATATTTTGATATTGTTACGTAGAATTTTGAATACACAGATTTTTAACGTCACTTGGACAAATATTCCATATGGAACTATCTTCTGGGACCATAAGACCGGTGGACAAAAGATTATATATTTTTACTCTCAGACTACAGAAACAATTTAACTAACTTAATTTAGCATGGGCATCCCCTCAAACCAGGGGAGTCCGTACGCGATTTCACAAAACCTATACAAGTTCTGGTTAGTTCTGGTTAGTAGTCTTTGTTTGCAAAAACAGTTACGAAGTCTACCCCATTTCGTTTTAAAAAATTAACAATATTGGTGTAGTGTTTGTAAGTTAAATTTAAGGTAATTTTATAAACAAATATCTTTACTGTTTTAGTCAGTTCAAATATAGTGCTTTAAGAAATTAACATAACGGTCAAGCATCTTATGACCTATGCGATTTAGAAAAAAAGTTTCAGATAAACTTTGTTTAAAACTTTCCGCACTAATGTACCGCAACAACGATAGATGTTTTTTTTTGGTGACACCTATACATTTTTAAAAATTGGGATTCTTAGATACAAAGAAATTATTTAGTATGTGACAGATGCATCTCCATGTCTACAATATACATTTTTGGGAATTTTAAAATAAGTATACATTTTAACTAGGTTACTTAACATTGGGAATTTTGCTAAATAAAGATATACGTGAGGTGTCAAGGTTTTTAAAGTATAAATTTAACAATTTTCTAGGTTACTCTTATAATAATAAATAACATTAAACAAACTGGGTCGCGTAGAAATGCAAAACAAACACTGGAAAATTTAATATTTAAAGAGAGAAAGAAATGAGAAGGAGATTAGATAAGAAGTAGTTAGTGAAGTCAAGTATAAAGATAAAGTTTTAGTTAAGCCCCGTACGGGCTACCCCTAGTGGGAGGTATGCCCGTACTAAATTTAGTTATTCAAATAAGTTAAGTTACTTTTTAAAAAATGCTAAGTTAGTTTTGATGGTCCACCAGTCTCATGGTCCAAAAGATAGTTCCATATGGTAGATTTGTCCCAGTGATGTCAAGTGGCCCTTATGTAATCTCAAAATATATACGTCACAATACTATCCAAAAAAATATTAAAAACTATAAATTTGTACATCTCTACACATCATTATTCCGAAAAACCATTGAACCCAACTTTGGTCTACCAAGACTAACTAAAACGCCCTATATCGTTTCTGGTCATAGTCTTCGCAAAACGATAGGGCTAGAAATATTAAACATTATTTTTTAACATTTCTTTTAATGCCGCAAAATATAGTTACAAATGCTATACTAAAATGATCAATTTTAAAACCAAAATGGGGTAGACTTTGTAATTGTTTTTTGCAAACAAATGGGCCTTATTAAATCTTTAACTTTTTTACTGGAGTTCACTTCTACTACCTTACACCCAGTACTTTTTGAAGTCAGGTTTCTCTGCCTACTCACCCCTTTTTAAAATTGGGTTGTGTTTAAATATAGAATTTGTGGGTCTTTGTTTTTACAGTTTAACACGGTCGACCTTGTTACTTTTAAAGTATAAAATTGTTTAATTTTTATTATTAGTTTATAATTTTAATGGTTTAAAACCTTCCAATGTTAAGTTACCTAATAAAAATATATACTTATTTTTTAAAATTCCCAAAATGTATACTTTTTAATACTGTTATAAGTGTTCACAATATATTAAAAAAATAAAAGTTGATTTTTTTGCCCAATCTAAGGAACACATATCATATAAATGTTTATTGTTTTTTAATTTTAACAATTACAGTACAATAAAACTTTGATACTAATACATATTCTATATATCTAATTTGTATTTATTTTGTAAAATTATTAGTTTTCAGTCTGGTTGTGGACTTTTTAGATTATTTTAAAACTTATTTAATAAAATTTTTATGTATTTTGGCCCAAATCTTACATTTAAGGAGTCAGTTAAAATATATATATATATATATATATATATATATATATATATATATATATATATATATATATATTTTATATTTTATACTTTTTAAAATGCTTCTAACACCGGGTATAAAAGTGTAGGGGTAATTTTTGACGTGCTTTACTCCTATTATAATATATTGTAGTTTAATTGTTATAAACAAGAATCCATTTTATAAAAGATTTAGATAGGGGTATAAGTGGTATTTTTAAACACCCAATTAGGTCAACCAGGTTAAAGAAAATTACCTGCCATTTGCGAACTGCATGCGAACGCCGGAAGTTGTTGTAAACATCAGCAGGCCTTAAGAATTAATTAGGTGAATGGGAAATGCGGTTAAGTGTTTTCAAACAACCTACCTAAGAGCCATGTTGGAACTTTGTAAATAATTTTACTTAAAATACGGCTTCAATATTAGTTTTTTTCCACAAACATAGAAAAAATGCGTTGTTTGTTTACCATATAAAAATAAAAAAGTCGATATTAGTTCTTTACGTAGATTGTTAAATATTTTATGTAATGTACTTATATCGATTATTTTATTTTTATAATAACGTTAGAATAACACAGCATTTTTTTCTGTTGAGTCAAATAAGCCGCGCTTGTTGCTGCACCGGTGAGATCGACAACGACTTAACAAACGGGTTCTTTCCCATCTTTTTTCCAACACTTTTAAATTACATTTAAAAATAGCAGCTTAAAAAATCAGAATGAATATTTAAACCCTATGTAAAATATTTGCCTTATAGTGTTCGTAAGATAATTGATCGGTGGACGCTAAGCCCCAACCTCTTCCTGCTGCTATCTTGTCTTCAAGGCCTGAAAAGGTAATTAAAGGCACACATATATTTTGTAAATACTTGTATATATAGAGTGCGTTTTTAAATCTTACAAAAGATATATTTTCTAAACCAAAGCAAATATCAAAAAATTAAAAATACCGTTTCTATAAAACCTGGGGAATATAAATTGACATATTTTTTAAAACACTTTCATTAATTCCTTAAGCTGCACCCCAGTCACTTAATTAAAGTTGCCGGATGTCCGGTTTTCAACCGGACAGTCCGGTTTTTCTGATGTCTGTTCGGTCGGAAAATCTTAGCAAACCGGACAACAGAATGTCCGGTTTTTTATTGGACTTGGGGAAGTTGACGGATAAGTTTAATATGAATCATTTAAAAATATTATTAATATTACAATTTTGGTTGACTCGGAATTCGAAATTTGGGTAATATTTCAAAAACAAATACACCTAATTTTAAAATTTCAATGCAT
Organism: Listronotus bonariensis; assembly: GCA_014170235.1. Taxonomy (NCBI): domain Eukaryota; kingdom Metazoa; phylum Arthropoda; class Insecta; order Coleoptera; family Curculionidae; genus Listronotus; species Listronotus bonariensis. Next base: position 157,978 of record JACEGR010001079.1, read on the forward strand.
TATTATAAATAGTAGGAATAATTACTTCTTGAAAGAATAGAAGGCTGCGATATTTTGTTGTAAAATACTCTTTGTGTAAAAAAAATAAGTGTATTATATATGAATAAAACGTATATAAGATATTTAAAAACATTTTTATACAATTGCCTGACGGCTTGTGCTTTCAAACTCTTATTTAAAAAAAAGTATCACTTTTTGCACTTGTTACAAAAAATATGTTTTTTTAATAATAAAAAAAGGTGTATCGTACAAATATCGGTAGTAAAGTAACTATAGACACGGTCATTTTAGTAAACTTTTTGGAATGTATATTTGTCGGCAAATATTTATTAATAATTGCAAGCAAAATAAATAAGTAAAATTTTATAACATCTGTCTTAAATTCATAAAACAGAGGGTAATTCTAAATTAAATAATTTTACTTAAAATACGGCTTCAATATTAGTTTTTTTCCACAAACATAGAAAAAATGCGTTGTTTGTCTACCGTATAAAAATAAAAAAGTCGATATTAGTTCTTTGCGCAGATTGTTAAATATTTTATGTAACGTACTTATATCGATTATTTTATTTTCTATAATAACGGTAGAAAAACACAGCATTTTTTTCTTGTTGAGTCAAATAAGCCGCGCTTGTTGCCGCACCGGTGAGATCGTACAACGACTTAACGTAAACGGGTTCTTTCCCCATCTTTTTTCCAGTAACACTTTTAAATTACATCTGAAAATAGCAGCTAAAAAATCAGAATGAATATTTAAACCCTATGTAAAATATTTGCCTTATAGTGTTGATTGTAAGATAATTGATTGGTTGACGCTAAGCCCCAATCGCTTCCTGCTGCTGTCTTGTCTTTAAGGCCTGAAAAGGTAATCGAAGGCACACATATATTTTGTAAATACTTGTATATACAGTGTGCGTTTTTAAATCTTAAAAGGGATATATTTTCTAAACCAAAGCAAATATCAAAAAATAAAAAAACCGTTTTTATAAAACCTGGGGGGAATATAAATGACGTATTTTTTAAAACACTTTCAATAATTCTTTAAGCTGCACCCCAGTCACTTAATTATGGTGCCAGATGTCAAGTTTTCAACCGGACAGTCCCGTTTCCCTGATGTCTGTTCGTTCGGAAAAATCTTAGCAACCGGACAACAGAATGTTCGGTTTTTGTTGAACTTGGAAGAGTTAACAGATAAGTTTAATATGACTCAATAAAAAATAATATTAATATTATAATTTTGGTTGACTCGTTGAAAATTTCAATGCATGTTATAAATAGTAGAAATAATTGCTTCTTGAAAGAAAGAAGGCTGCGATATTTTGTTGTAAAATACTGTGCATGTAAAAAAATAAATAAGTGTATTGCATATGAATAAAACGTATATAAAATATTTAAAAACATTTTTATACAATTGCCTGACAGCTTGTGCTCAAACTCTTATTTACAAAAAAGTATTATTTTATGCACTTGTTACAAAAAATATGTTTTTTTCTTTTTTTTAATAATAAAAAAAGTTTATCGTACAAATATCGGTTGTAAAGTAACTATAGACACGGTCATTTTAGCAAACTTTTTTGAATGAATGTTTGTCGGCAAATATTTATTAATAATTACAAGCAAAATAAATGAAGCCAAATTTATCAACATCTGCCCCAAAACTCACAGAACAGAGGGTAATTCTAAATCTATACACGCAAATTTATTATTATTGACCAAAGAAAAATATTAGCTCAATATGGAAAAATGATAGATAAAAAAACATTTTGAATTTAAAAAATAGACCTAAGAGCTATGTTGGAACTTTGTAAATAATTTTACTTAAAATACGGCTTCAATATTAGTTTTTCCCACAAACATAGAAAAAATTCGTTGTTTGTCTACCGTATAAAAATAAAAAAGTCGATATTAGTTCTTTGCGTAGATTGTTAAATATTTTATGTAATGTACTTATATCGATTATTTTTATTTTTATAATAACGGTAAAAAAACACAGCATTTTTTCTGTTGAGTCAAATAAGCCGCGCTTGTTGCTGCACCGGTGAGATCTACAACGACTTAACAAACGGGTTCTTTCCCATATTTTTTCCAGTAACACTTTTAAATTACATCTGAAAATAGCAGCTTAAAAAAATCAGAATGAATATTTAAACCCTCTGTAAAATATTTGCCTTATAGTGTTGATTGTAAGATAATTGATTGGTGGACGCTAAGCCCCAACCTCTTCCTGCTGCTGTCTTGTCTTTAAGGCCTGAAAAGGTAATCGAAGGCGCACATATATTTTGTAAATACTTGTATATACAGTGTGCGTTTTTTAAATCTTACAAGGGATATTTTTTCTAAACCAAAGCAAATATCAAAAATTAAAAATACCTTTTCTATAAAACCTGGGGGAATATAAATGACGTATTTTTAAAACACTTTCATTAATGTCTTTAGCTTCACCCCAGTCACTTAATTAAAGTTTGCCAGATGTCAGGTTTTCAACCGGACAGTCCCGTTTTCTGATGTCTGTTCGGTCGGAAAAATCTTAGCAAACCGGACAACAGAATGTTCGGTTTTTTATTGGACTTGGGAGAGTTGACGGATAAGTTAATAATAATAATCATTAAAAAATAATATTAATATTATAATTTTGGTTGACTCGTTGAAAATTTCAATGCATTGCTATAAATAGTAGGAATAATTGCTTCTTGAAAGAAAAGAAGGCTGCTATATTTTGTTGTAAAATACTGTTTGTGTAAAAAAAATAAATAAGTGTATTATATATGAATAAAACGTATATAAGATATTTAAAAACATTTTTATACAATTGCCTGTCGGCTTGTGCTTTCAAACTCTTATTTAAATAAAAAGTATCACTTTGTGCACTTGTTACAAAAATAATGTTTTTTTTTTAAATAATAAAAAAGGTGTATCGTACAAATATCGGTTGTAAAGTAACTATAGACACGGTCATTTTAGTAAACTTTTTGGAATGAATATTTGTTGGCAAATATTTATTAATAATTACAAGCAAAATAAATAAGTAAAATTTTTCAACATCTGCCCCAAATCCACAAAACAGAGGGTAATTCTAAATCTATACACGCAAATTTATTATTATTGCGAAGAAAAATATTAGCTCAATATGGAAAAAAATGATAATATAACATTTTAATTTAAAAAATAGTAACTTATTTAAATAAAAAAAACGTAAATACTGAGAACAAACGTTTTTGCCCTCTAATGCTTGAGCATATCCTATTCTTAATTTTACACTATTGCAGTAAATTTCAGGAACGTGAAAAGGTAATTCCGTGTATTTTGATTAAATTTCATAGTCGGTCATAGGCGAACCCAAGGTTTATAATCTTTATTAAATTTAATTACTTTTTCAACCCACTGTCCAGTGTTTTTAAATAGATAATAAAGGCAAGTAATAAAGATCTTAATTATAAATAAAATACTTCCTATTGCTTTTAAACATATTAGTACTTTTGTTAGGCCATAGTGTTAACAGTGTTATAAGAAAATTATTAAAATAAAGGCATTATTCCAACAAAAGATCTTGTAAAAATTCTCCATTGTTAGTGAGTAAAATAGTATTTTTGTTTGTGTAACGTGTAGGAAAAGTGGTATATTTCTGGACGATGCGATGGGGAATTTTGCTGGGCGAGGCTTTGCTCGAGTCCAGCATCCACCAAGAGTCTGGATATATGATTTTCCTATGAGTTGCACATACTATTTTTTCTCCGATTAAAATTATTTTTTAATTTTTCTTTTACCCAGCAAAAATACAGGATCCCCGCCTAATTTTTAACCAGTTTTGATCGCAAATAACTTTAGAATCAATAAAGATATCGAAATGCGTTATAGCTAATTTATAACAATTTTTGGCTTGTGTGATTAAAAGATATAAAATGTAGTGTGTGTGTAATCGTAAAGTTATATTATGCATTTATTACCTAATTTGAGAAAAATTTAAGTTCTCATAAAATGCCCGATATTAATTTTAAAGTAAAACACATTAAGCGTATCCTTTCTTCTCTTAACACCAAGAAATCGTCTGGACTAGACGGCATACAACCAATCGTTTTAAAAAAATGTGCTCTAAAACTTGCACTAATTTTAACTCGGCTCTTTCGAATTTCTTACGACACAGGTATCTTCCCGGAGAGCTGGAAAGCTGCACATGTTCAACCAATTCCCAAGAAAGGATCCAAATCTCTTCCATCTAACTATAGACCAATTTTAATTCTTTCAGTTCCTTGTAAAGTAATGGAAAAATTCATTAATTTACAAATTCTTAAGTATTTAGAAAAACACAAAAACTTGCATGACAAGCACTATGGATTTCGCCACAAAAGATCACACTGCTGGAATATGTCTCTTGAATTTCTAGGTGAGTCCCAGATCGTTGCTCTTGATATATCTAAAGCTTTTGACCAGGTCTGGCATGCCGCACTTCTTAATAAACTTTCCTACTATGGTCTTTTAACTAAACTCTGTACTTGGCTCTCTAGTTATCTATCTGATCGACGTATATCAGTTATTGTGGACGGCCATTCTTTAAGCTTTCACCAAGTATATGCTGGAGTGCCTCAGTTTGGCACCAACATTGTTTCTTCTTCACATCAACGGCCTTCTCTCGTACACAACTAATTCTATTTATAGCCTTGCCGACGACAGTACCCTTCACTCCAGTTTTCAGGTTCCTAAACCCTTTTAATGCATCCAAAACAAACCATGTTCCTTGTCGCGCAAATAACCATCCTCTACTTATGAGCGGCCAGGTTTTACAGAGCAATGACACCTTCAATCTTGTGGGCGTCACATTTGAAAGTAACCTTAACTGGCATAAACACATTGTATCTATAACCACGGCAACTTTAAAAAGCTTGGATTTCTTTTTCGAGCCAAAAGTATTTTTCCCCTTCTATTTTATTCACTTTTTATGTGTCCCAAATTCAACCTTCTTTGGAATATTGTTCTCATATCTGGGGCATGGCGTCCCCCACAACCCTAAGCATTCTTGATTCCATCCAAAGAAAAGCTATTTGTCTCATTAATGATCCCCCACTCACAGAAAGGCTTCCCTCTCTTGCCCATCGTCGAGCTGTGGGAGATTTATCGCTTTTTTATAAGTACTTTCATGGCTTTTGCTTTGAAGAATTGTCCAGTATAGTTCCTCCACTCACGGTTCCCACCAGAGAAACTCGTGGAGCCGCGCGTATGCATCCCTATACGGTCCAACTGGACAGGCCCCGACCGTCCTACTTTGTTCGTTCTTTTATCCTTAGAGTTTCTAGAATGTGGAATCTGCTGCCCGCGGAGGTCTGTCATTTTCCCCCAAAGCTTCAAGTATTTAAGTCCCGTGTCAACAAACTCCCTCTTACCTCGCTTAAGATACCCACGGTACGTTAGTATTTAGGCTCTTAGCCTTCGTGATTTGTCCAAAGATAAAAAAAATCGTCAAAAACATTCATCCATTTTTTCCTTATTCTTCAAATACTAAATGATACATTTTAGTACAAACCTACAGTTCTTTAATTCACTTAGTAAAATAATATTGTATTTATTAGTTGCTGCCTCTAATTTCATGAATTATTAATTCTATTAACTCCACTGAACCCTATGACTTTTCTCTTTATGCCAAGCACTCATAAATCTAAAAATTGAATTATTTGTTCGCTCCATCAGCTAAATTTGGAAATACCACACCCGATATCCAAAATTATGGCTGTGTTTTCCTTTTCCTCTTGCTTGCTAATTATGTTAGACCCAATTTTGTTTGCCATCCTACCCGTCGGCGCCGGGAAAAACCACGTATGTAAATTTCGGACAACAAAATTTGCTTAGACTAATCAGTTTAAAGTTTAATTTCGGCCTTCCTCACATGGGTATTAAAATTAAACTAATGAACCTAAGAAGTATTTATATTGTTATTTTGGTACAATGAAAAAACATTGAGAGCAAAGGGTTTTGAAAAACTTTGTATATGCATATTTTATTATAGGAGTACGTTTTTTGAAAAAGAATTTTAGGTCAGCTGATTTTTTGATATGTTGTTCTCCTTGCTCTTTTATATTAGACCGCTGGCTGGCGGTAGTGGTTGCGTTTATTAGTTCGCATCCTACCTGTACTTACAAGTAATAATTAAAGGTTTTAAAAACATTTTAGGAAACCTAATTTTTATTTTCTTGTCTTAAGATAGGTTGACAAAATATATTTTTTATTTCCACATGGTTGGGTTTATTAGTTTGCATCCTACCTGTTCTTACAAGTAATAATCCAAGGTTTTGAATACATTTTAAGAAACCTAATTTTAAATTTCTTGTCTTTAGATAGGTTGACCAAATATATTTTTTCTATTGCCAGACACTTTTATCACTGCTAACTATATTATAATTCTAATGTCTAAAAGGTTCGATATATTTTGATTAAATTTAAAACGATAATATAATATCATTAAGTTCTGCATTTTTTGACATATTAGTGACAGTTTATAATGTCAAGGTGACAGCTCTAAAAGTCAAGGTCACAGCTGGGCGCCAACGCAATTGCTACCGCCAGCCAGACAGCTGAAGGTCTACCCGAAAGAGGAGGGAGAACAACATATCAAAAAATCAGCCAACTTAAAATTCTTGTTTTTCCGACGTTGCTACCTCTTCGACTATTTTGTTTCTAGGTATTTTCTCGTTATAATAATAAACCCAAAAAACCTTAATACCAACGTACCGTGGCTGTCTTAAGCGTCGAGGTAAAAGGAAGTTTGTGACACGGGACTTAAATACTTTGACTGAAATATTTGGACGGGAAGAAAAGATCCTCGCGGGCAGTAGGTTCCATATTCTGAATACTCTAGCGATAAAAAAAACTAACAAAGTGGAAAGTTTGGGGCCTGTCCAGTTAGACCGTATAGCATCCTTTGACGCCATGCTGAAAACTGTAAGTGGACGAATTATACGGGACAATTTCTCAGAGCAGAAGCTGTAAAAGTACTTATAATTACAACCCAAGTTAATAAAAAGCGTGTTAAAAAAGCGATAAATCGCCCACAACCTGCCGATGGGAGAGAAAAGAAAGCTTTTCCGTTAGTAAAGGATCATTATTAGGGCCAGAAACTTTTCTTTAAATGGAATTAGGAGTGCTGAGGATTGTGAGGGAGAAACAATATTTCAGAGGAAGACAAATTTACGATATATACAAATTTTATAAATTAGCAGGGGAAAAATACGTTTTTGTTTGAAATAGAAATTCAAGCCTATTTAAAGCTACCGTGGCTATAGACACAATGTTATTTTCATACGTGACGCCCACAAGATTGAATGTGTCTTTGCTCTGCAAAAGCTGGTTGCTTATAGGGGATGATTATATTATGAAATTTTCCGCAACAAGAAACATGATTGTGTTTTGAATACATTAAATTGGACGCGATTTTTAGCGCCCCAATTCAATAGTAAATTAAGGTCCTGTAAAAAGGAAATTTTCATTGCCCTGCATTTGCTTTTAAATCAGGCCTAGAGATTGGTTCAGGAAACTAAAAACAGGAGTAAAGGGTACTACCGCCAGCAACTATACGAATGGAATTTGATGAGAAAAAGAAACAAAGTTGGTGCCAGCACTGAGCCCTGAGGCACTCCATAATTTACTTGGTGAAAGCTTAATGGGTGACGATTTACAATAACTGATATAAGTCAATTAAACAGATAACTAGAGAACTAAAAACAGAGTTTATTTGGAAGACCATAAGAGAACAGTTTATTAAGCGCATGGTGCCAGCCCTAATCTTTACTTTTTTAAGTCTTATACATTTTTAAATATCGTCTTATTACTTTTTATACATGATCTTTTAAAATGGCATTAAATCGTATAATCAAAATTGAACAAAAATCCGGAAAAATAATTTAAAATTAAAACTAAACAACATTTTGTTTGTTTGTTTTATTTTTCCTAATAGTATTTCTTTTACAAAAAATAACAATGAAGGCAAGCGAAATTGTAAAAAAATCCTATAGCTCAAGTTAATACAAAAAAAATGCAATTTTCAATGTTCTTTAACACCTATTTTAAATATTTTCTTTAAACACAAACAACTTTTATATCTCTACAAACTATATTCTGACTTTAAAACTTTTGTCGTGGCCCCAATTTACTTTTATCCATTAGACAAAAGTTCCATTCTTCTCATGCCAGAGCTGGTTTTTCCTAGACTGCCATTATCCTTTTTAATTTGCCTAATTTATTCATGCGGCCGTTAAACGTTTGTCTTTTCCTACCACCACTGGGATTTCCCTGGCATTAAAAATCAACCTGGATGTTCAAAGGATTTCATTTTGCTCTTTTGCATTGCTTAAAAAGTATATTTTATAAAAATTAAAATTGTTAAATAAAAGCTTGCCATAAATCAATGTTTCTCTAAATGGCAGTGTTTGAATAGCAGAAGCTAATTTTTTTTGTTAATATCAAGAAATTCTTTAGACTAAATAATAATATACCGGTAGCATTTTATATATGCATTTTTTTAACCTCTAGACAATTTTCTAGAGAAATAAGCTCACATTTGCAATCTATCACCAATAAATATTAAAAAAATAATCCGACTTCAAAAGATAAATAAAACTTACTTAAAATTTAAACATAATAAACAAAAAAAATTAGAAAAATGAATTTGGGTAATAACAAATGGTATTAAAATACAAAGTGATTCAAAAATCGACCACTAAACCTAAGGGGTAATTCTACTTGACAAAATAAGGGTAGAGCTTCATATATTTTTTTTCAAAATGTTATTCGTTTTGCAGTTTCAAGCCGTCAAAGTTCAATTTTTATTTTGTTTTTTTTTCGCCATATTGCATTTATTTTTTAACCAGTCCAGTTGATATTTGGACACAAATCAAGCAAATTTTTAAGACAAAAGTACTTTTTTAAATACCGCCAGAAGGCACTTTACCTAAAACTTTAAATTTATTTACATTATAACTTTTTATTTTGACAGATATTGCAAAGCTGGGGGCATAGACAATCAAAAACTTAAAAAATAAGGTACTTTTACTAAAGTCAAGTTTTCATCAATTTCAATCAAATTACCTACAAACATACAAGGTGTCCAGTAACTCAACCGAAAAACTGATCCAAACGATTCTACAACAGAAAATAAGAAAACAACTTTATATAAACATAAGTCCTAAACGTCTTAGTTTTTTAACTACGGGCGGTTAAAAATAAAAAAAAGTTTTTATTATTTTTTTACTTTTATTTTCCATTAATATTTAATCGGTGACATTTACTAAAAAAAAAAAAAACAGTAGGGTCCGCGTGTTTAGTAAAGAAGCCACAAACGTTATTATTATCTAAGCGAAATCTTCTGTAACTCTCTTTCAATCGCGGTTTCGTGGGCTTCGTATCGTTACTTAGAAAGTAAGCATTTTAAACTTGTGATTTAAAAAATAAATACCATTTTAAATACAGGATAAGGGAAATAAAAGGAGATTTCGCGCAGATAATGATGACGTCAGTGGCTTCTTTACTAAACGCGCAGACCCTACTAGTACCTTTTTCTCTGACATAAACTCTTCGCACAAAATGGCAATGCTACCTCTTATAGGTATAATAATAGCAAAACTAATATATAAGCAATGATACATCAGTTTTGCGCCAGTTCGTGTCCAGCGATTTTAGCGCAATGGCGTCGTGGACGACTATCGAGTGCCGTGCAATTTTGAAATACAACTTTTCACGTGGATTGTCTCAAGAATAGTGTTTAGAAGAAATGAAGCCTATACTTGGTAATGACTGTCCATCTCGTGCGATCATATACAGATGGTACAAACAATTTCAGCGGGGCTCGTTTTCGCTTGAAGACGCCTCACGCTCAGGTCGACCGTGTGAAGTAGTTACCCCAGAAAACATATCTGCCGTCCAAAAAGCTATAGAAACAAACCGACGAATTACCTATCGACAGTTAGAAGAGACATTGAACATTAGTTTAGCAACATTACACACGATCATACATGAGCACTTGAGTTTTAGAAAAAAATGTACTCTTTCTAAATCTAAATCTAAAGACATAGTGTCGATCGTCACGGGAGATGAAACTTATCTTTATTATTACGACGTCCCAACTAAACAACAGAATAAGATATTGGTTTTCGAAGGTGAAGAAACTCCGACCGAAGTTCGCAAATCAAGATCTGTAAAAAATAATGTTAGTTGTTTTCTTTGGTTCAAGAGGAATAATTGAACGTGTTGAGCTCCGAGAACAGAAGACCGTAAATGCTTTCTGGTACACTACAGTATGCCTTTTAAAACTTATAGAAAAGTTAAGAGTGATTCGCCCAAACTCGCAACTCTCTAGCTGGTACCTTCATCATGACAATGCCCCACCTCATCGAGCTGAACTTACCAGTCAATTTTTGACAGATGTAGGCTTGAGACTTTTGGAACATCCGCCTTATAGCACCGACTTGGCGCCGTGTGACTTTGGGTTGTTTTCTTTTGTCAAGAGCCAACTGAAAGGACAAAAGCTTAAAACTGAAGACGCGCTACTGGAGGCCTGGGATAAAATATGCGCTGAAATTTCAAATGAAAAGTGGAAAGCTATGTTCAGTGACTGGTTTGTTAGAATGGAAAAGTGTATTCAATGTGATGGAAATTATTTCGAAAAAAAATCAAATAAATGTACGTATATTCAAACATCCGGGCAGCAGGTTGTGGAACCTGCTGCCCGCGGAGGATCTTTCCTTTCCCCCAAATCTTCAAGTATTTAAGTCCCGTGTCAACAAACTCCCTCTTACCTCGCTTAAGAGACCCACGACGGTACGTTAGTATTTGGGCTTTTAGCCTTCGTGGTTTGTCCAGAGATAAAAAAAAAAATCCAGCATAGGTGGCATATATCTACTAGAGGCAGCTTTGCCTAAAAAATAAGTCTAGTACCTTTGTCTTTCGCGATCCTGACAGGGATTTCTTATGGGACCACCGCGAAAGTGCACTCTTAAAAAATAAAATAAAATCAGTCCACAATTGACGCAGTAATCGGCGTTAAAAAAAAACATAGTTGTCGAACGTACAACCTCCTCCTTTTTTAGAGTCGGTTAAAAATATAAGGATTAAACCAAACATATATATTTTAAAAATTGATATTAAGAAAGATACAAGGCGTCAAACTAAAAAAATATTTTTAATTTATATCTATAAAGTTTATTTTTATTTTAGCAAAATGCTGTGATATCCTATATGTTTTTAAAACATAGTTTCCGCAAACATCCCACGGACCATACTGACAAAATTGTTATTTTTATATGTTTAAACAAAATATTATTTGGCTTTTTTCCAGAATATAATTAAAAAGTTTATTTAATATTTTAATCTTTAATAAATGTAAAATTGTATTATTGCAAGAATAAAAAACTACCTACGCCTCTGCCTAAATTTATCTTAGAAACCAGACATCTCTGGCAGTAAAGTGGTTTTTAATTTTCAACTGACAGGTTTTACAGGTATAAAAGGCGAAAAGCACAATGGAAAAAATTTTATGTGTAAATTAAAAGTTTATTACAATTACAAAATTATTTAGGCATACATAACCTTCAATGATTAAAAGATAAAATGTCATAAACCTATAATAAACAACAATTTTCATTTAAATTATGCTAAATAAGTCCTAGGATATTATATACGGCCTAACTTTAAATTTTAATTTATTTGTTATCAATATTATACAGTGTGTTCATTTAAAAACTTTCCACTTAATTTATCTTCGAAACGAGACAGATTTGAGAAGATAGCCGAAACTACGTCAAGATATTTATTGAGGGAAACGTTTTTACAAAAAATTGGACGGCGCCTCTTTAACCCCTAACCACCAGGGCCACCACCCCAAAATTCTTAAATGAGAAGGCGGGTCGAGTGATACATCATTTTAAAGCTCCTGACGAGTACTTTATAATCCTAGAATATGAAGTCAATATCTTTACCTATTACAAATGGCGGTACTTTAAAAATTACCTAAATACCTGATTTGGATGGCCATTTTCCGAAACTAATAAAGTTAGATGTACCTAATGTGGTGTTTTCTTAAAGCTCTTTTAAAGGTATTTTTAATGATGATACTGGTAGTAATATACAGGGTAGAAGAAAAAATACATATTTTTTTATTTAAGAGCCCTGTATATTATTTTACCATTAAAAAGATCTTTAAATGAGCTTCAAGAAAATACCACATTAAGTACATCTAACTTTATTAGTTTCGGAAATATGACCATCCAAATCAGGTATTTAGGTAATTTTAAAGTACCGACATTTTGTAATAGGTGAAGATATTGACTTCATATTCTAGGGTTATAAAGTACTCGTCAGGAGCTTTAAAATGATGTATCACTCGACCCGCCTTCTCATTTAAGAATTTTGGGGTGGTGGCCTAGTGGTTAAGGGGTTAAAGGGCGCCGTCCAATTTTTTGTAAAAACGTTCCCCTCAATAAATATCTTGACGTGTTTTGGTGATTTTCTCAAATCTGTCTCGTTTCAGAAGGTAACTTGAGTGGAAACTTCTCAAATGAACACCCTGTATATTAAAAACAACTTTAAAAAATAAATAAGTTTTTATTTTGCCAATATAGAAACAGTGCTTTTCTTAATTCAGGACCCCTACTAACTTTTGAATTGTTTGGTATTTTTTCACGAAAATTTAGGGACTTTGGTAACATAAACCAAATTTTAGACAGGAAATGACAGATATAAATGTCAAACTGACAGCTGGGCGCCTCTTTGAAAAGACAAATTAAATAGAAAGGGGGTTATTGTGGCACATCATTTTAAAGCTCCTGACGAGTACTTTATAATCCCAGAATGTAAAGTCAATACCTTTACCTACTACAAAATGGCGGTAAGTTAATTACATACTAAACAGTGTATATTCCACTAATCTGACAATTTGAGAGTGAGGTAAAGGAAACAGAGGTTACAAAAAACGTCAGTTTAACATTTTGAGGGTAGCTCTTTTTAGATTTTAAAGAAAATAATTCGGGGATATCATAAAATATATATTATGATATGACCCGAACGATTTCCACAAGCTGAAATAATAATAGAATTTTTTGACATATTTAATAGTCCATAGCCGCTTTCCCCACCGATGAAAAGGTATACAATATATAACATTTTTTTCTTCTTATCATCTAGGCTTGGCAACCCAATAGGTCTCTATGATGCTCGAGTAACTGCAAATTTAGCATCGTGGGCTCCCCTACTATAAAGAGTTATATTCAGCTAGAAGACAAAAAAAACATTTTTCAAGATTTTTTTCTAAAACGCCCTTTAATTTAATCATTTAAAATTTTGTACAAATATTTTGTAAACCTTTAACAATATTTTGACAAATTTAATTTGTCAGGAAAAATAATTTGAAATCCTTTGTATCCAAAGCCCGGGTGCTCCTCTAAAAAAAGTCATTTCTGGGCCAAATCATCTAAAATAAAAAAAAAACCAATCTAGTTTTAGAAATATATCATCTATAAATTATTCGAAGAAATAAGCAAACATTTTTTGACAAAATGGCGGTTTTTCAAAAACAAACATCGATTTCGGGCACCAGATTTGAACTTAAAATAATTTATTACAAAATAAATATTTAGAGCAAAAGAAAAACCTTTAATAAATAATTGTGGTATTTTAATTTTTGCTTTTTAAATCATGTTATCTATGGGTACCTTTTAGAAAAATTAAAGTAGCTTAAATATTTTTTCTTGAAAACGAAGGTAGATACAAAAAAAATTAAAGGTTGAATTATTAACAGCTTAATTATATAAAAAATATAAAAACTTCAAAAAGTCAGTGGCGTACTATTTTTTTAATAATATAAGTTGGTGTGACTACTGAGGCACCACTGTACCCAATAATAACAATATGGTTAGAGCGAAATAAGCGCCCAATTACTTTAAATAAATGTATCAAATTTTATCCAAATCGGACTAAACATATTAAAAATGTTTAAAAAAAACAGATTTTTTTAAAATTTTAACGCCCTGTATCTCAGTAAGGAAGAAACTCACACCTTAAAGTTTGATCCCATAGTTCTAAAACACTTTGTACATTTAGTTAAAAAAATAAAATAATATGCACATATTCCGAAACTATTTAACGAGATAATTTCAAAGTTTTAAAGAATATACTTGAATACACGTGCACTCAAGAAAGACTTAATTTTTTTTTTTAATCGCAAGCAAATATAACGCCTTAAAGTTAGTTCATACACACGCGAAAAGAGAATTGCGCGTTTCTTTGTAATGTTCACACAGTTGCGAAACTCGCCGAAATTCTAGGCAACAACATAACCTAAAAATTTCTATACTGCTTTTAATTCGGTGGTGACGCTAGGCTTGGGTTCTTTTGAGATTTTCTTTGTTTTTCCTTTTAATATTATAACAACTGTCTGATGTGATGAATAAAGAATATAGCACATTTATTTGGCAACTCAGACGTAGAAACGCTGCAAAATTGTTATAAATGAAAAGGGCTTAAAAGTTAATATAAATTCAAATCAAAAACCCAAAATACTTTATAAAATAAACACCAAAATAACGTTTCAAACAGCTAATAGAATTACATAAAAATAACTATAATAAAATTGTTTTTGAAATGACATATGACAAATAACTTCTTGTTTCTACGCATGTGCACACGCGAATATTCTCCAGAAGTTAAAATAATCTTAAGTTTCCCGCACCCTAGATTTTAAATTTTGCGAATTCGCAACATCTTTTTACTATCTTTACTTTGAATTACCCGCCTTTAATTTTATGTAAAATTGACCAATGAGAATGAAATTCGCAATTCGCTTTTCGCGTCTGTATGAACTAGCTATTAAAGTTATCAAAATTTATTAAGGAATTTCCGATGGTCAGTCTGGCGATGCATCACCTGGTTTTCAGTTTTACCATGTTTTACTATGACATGCTTAATAAAAAAGTCATAAACAACAATTTGTGTTTTTATACGAGGTGCTTTAAAGCACTGAATATTTATAAGATACTTTAAAAACCACAATTTCACCCGTTACTCTTTTATAGGCATTTAATGAAGCCCAAGTCATTCTTCTCACGTTAATGGTGTTTTTTTCGAAGACGTCCATTATCCTTTTAATTTTGTTAATTAATTCAGAACGCGAGTTGGGTGTTTGTCGTCCCCAACCACGTTCTCTTCCAAATTAGACAATGGTAATTAATTTACAGGTGATGGAAAATGTTAACGCCTGTGTTTATACCGTGTTTATGAATAAGAGTTGAGGATTTTTTTATTGAGACATCGCATGATCACAAGAAATACTTAAATATCTTTTGCAATATGTCCATTTTATTACCCTTGTAAAAATAATAAAAAAGATTATGTAAATAAGTTACCGGAGTTTTTTAAATACACTGTGGAGCGAAAAATTTGGTAATTTTGAAATTACATTAGTATCTTGTTATAAAACCCCTTTTATGCTAAATATTTTTGTATTCTTTTGTATTCTTTTATAAATTTAACAGGTTTTGGGGAATATCTTATGTTTTTCTGCAAATCTTTTACATTTAATAATTTTCTACTTGTTTTTACTATACAGAGTGTGTCAGGAGTCTAAAAAACCTCATTAACCCGTTATCTATACAGTGTGTCCCAGAATAGGTATTACAAGAGGACAAATGGCCAAAAATGTTGGAATTAATACAAAATTTTACCTCGATTAGTAATATACAGGGTGGCGCGCTTGTGGCGGCTTCGGTTGTATCGGTGAGCGTCGATCTCCGGAGTTAAGCAGTGGAATGCGCGCCCATAATTTGGATGGGTGTCCGGCGACAGCGGTGTTTTGGGCAGCGGCACACGGTGTTTCTGCTCGGGGAAGCGGACCGAGCAACAACCATCCAAGTTATGGAATGAATGGTGTGTGAATGAGAAGGAGTAGGGGTCAAGGTACAATAAGCCTTCAGGCTGCAGTGCACCACCTAGGGGGCGGTCGTCGGACCTGGGTGGGATGACCCCGAAAGGGTGAAAAAAAATATACAGGGTGAGTTAAACTAAAAATAAATTGTCGATAATTATTTGTCAGTAAGTTAGAAAATTCAAAGACAACAAAGTTATTTTTCCTAAAATTCTTCATTTTTTGATCTTGAGTAACATTTTAGAGTAAAAAAAAGAAGAACGTTTTTTTTAAAGTTTAGTTTTCTACTAATATTTTAGATAAGACATTTTTTTTTAATTTAGTAAAGACCGAGATAAATATATTTTTTAAATAATAATGAAAAAATATAAAACTGAATAGCGGAAGACGTTCCTATTAGAATTAAGAGCTAATACTTAAACATAATTTTTTGAGGTGTTAAACAACCAGTTTTAGAGTACAATATGAAAAAAGCTAATACGCATATAGGTTAATGCTTATAAGTTCACCTTGTATAGGACAAAATTGGATTATTTTTAAATCCAGTACTTAAATTTTCGTTCTTTCATATATTTTTGGTTGGCTCATAGCAATCTTCAGGGAACGTCAAGACATTTTACTTACCTGAAAAGTGGAAAATTTAAATCCACTTGAGTGCCAGTAAAGCTGAGCTTATAAAAGGGATAATGTCAGTGTCGTCGATGGACGTTTCTATTGAGCTACTTTAAAAGTCAAAATCAAATCCAGTCAGCCAAATAGGCTTCTAAAGACTATTTTTTATTTTTATTTTTTTATTTAAATACGGTGTGGTGGGCTAAAAGTTTATACAACAACAACAAATATTACACTGGTAAGTTTTGATGATGTTAGTTTATTCACAAATGTCCCAGTGGATAAAACATTAAATATTGTTAGAAATAAATTAGAAAATGATGTCCATCTTGGCGAAAGAACCAAACTATACATAAACACTATTCTTGAGCTACTAACTTTTTGTGTCAAAACAACATATTTTCAATACAACACCGATTTTTATAAACAAACTTCTGGCATGGCTATGGGTTCACCTTTATCACCTTTATTAAGTAATATTTTTATGGAAAATTTTGAGTCAAATTTTGTAGAGAATTATCAATATAAACCTTTAGTTTGGTGGAGATATATAGATGACATTTTTTCTTTATACCAACATGATGAACACTGTTTAAATAATGTTTTAACACACATTAATACACAAGAACCAACTATTAGGTTTACTTTAGAAAAAGAAAACAACTCACAACTACCTTTTCTTGACATTTTAATAAAAAAAGATTTAAATAATTTCGAAACAAAAATTTACAGAAAACCTACACACACAAATAGATACTTAAACTTTAACTCAAATCACCCCATATTGGTTAAAAAGGGAGTTGTAAAAAGTCTATTTGATAGAATTAAAGTCATTTGTTCTAATCAAAATATAAACAATGAAAAAGATTATTTCAAAGTTATTTTAATTCAAAATAATTATCCTCTTGATTTTATAAATAATTGTTTTCATGAATTTGAAAATCCAAATATAAGACAAAATCAAAATAGACCTGTTACAAATTTATTTTTACCATACATTCCCGGACTATCAAATAAAGTTCAACGAATAGGAAATAAATTTAATATTCGCACAATTTTTAAAACACAAAAACCATTAGATCTCAATTAACAAAAACAAAACCATACAACTTAAATGAAAATACAAAAATGTTATTTATAAAATACCTTGTGAATGCAATAAGTTTTATATAGGTGAAACTTGTAGACCATTAGCTAAATGCATAAAAGAACACAGATTATACATTAAAAAACAGAATTTCATAAATCAAAAATCTGCCAACACGCATTTGATAACAATCACAGAATAAACTGGGATGCTTCTAGTATTTTAGCAAAGGAAACTTGTTCTAAAAAAGCGCAAAATCAAAGAAAGTGCGTATATATTATTAAATAAAGATAATTGTGTAGCGTCAATTTCAGTTAATTTAAATTACACTTGGTTGCCTTTGCTCGATACTGAAGTATCTTCAGGAAAGCTAAAAATCAATTAACTCATTACCTTTTTGTCTTAAAAATAATAAATACACCAATTACTTATGTCACTCATGACACATAATATGTCAAACTATTTTCAGTTTGAGATTCTAAAAGCACAAAATTTAATAATTTCTAATTTAAATATTAGTTAGTTTTTTATTTTTATTTTTTAAGTTCATTTTAATCTTGACAACGGTGGCAGACTTGCCACCGAAACGTCGTTTTTTAATTCAAATTTTTTTGGTTTTTTGGGGGTTTTCTTTTATTTTGTTTCAGGCGACCGGCAAGTTCATAGGAGTCAATAGAACTCGTATACCCTGGGACAAGGACCGAAGCGGTCCCATTTTTTCCAGGCGTGTACCTAACAAAAAGACCATGCAATAAATGAATCCGCCTAACCAATATAGAGCATATCTTCAATAAAAGTTTATTATTGTTTTTAACCCAAAGGAGAAGATAAAACTTAAAATTTAGAAATTAATCGGTAGCATATGTCCTATTTTAGGAATATTAGTGCGCTTTTGACTCTTTTTAAATCTTGCTTAAAAGCTGTTGTTTTAAATATTGTAGACGCCCAGTATAAAATAGCCTAAATTTATTTGGGCCAACATTAAGAAGTAAAGTATAATTAAATAGAAGAAAAAAATATTATATAATAATTTTAAGATTCAAACCTGTGGAGTTTCTAGGTCAAAATTTTAATCATCGCAAACCACAGGGATAAGTGTATATAACCATAATAAATTATAATAAAAAAACTGCTTAACGGTTTTATTGAACTAAAAGCTAAAAAATAATTTGGTAAGCTACAAGATAGCACCAATCTTTTCCTCAATCTGGGGTATTGATCAGACAAATAATAAAATCGTTGGACGTAGCGTATCCATAGTAAATATTATTATTGAAATTTCATGCGCCCAATGATTTTATTACTTGTCTCATCAACAACCCAGATTGATAAGAAGATTGGTGCGATTTGTTAGTTAAAACTTACCGAATTATTTTTTACTTTTAAGTACAATAAAACCGTTTACCATTAAAAAAATATATAATTTATTTTTAGGTTTTAACTTCTGTTGTTAGTTGATACTTCCCATTTAATTGAGTACATTTAATGCCTTACCATAGCTAACCAGAACTAACCAACAATTTTATATTGAGATACTCGTGGAAAATATACAGCATTTGTTTGCAAAGCCTACTTAAAAATACCTTTAAAAATAGAAAAAATGCATTTTTTTTCTTTAACTAAAATTAAAAATATGGCCTGTGATACATCATTAAATTTGAAATAAAAAATGGGATCAGATACAGGGTGTACTTTTTTTTCGAGCCATATAAAAAAATAAAGTTGATGATGGTTTCTCGAAAACGAAACGTCGGGTATAAAATCTAAAAATACCAATAGGTAGTAACTAAAAAGTGCCAATGAAAAAGTGTTATTAGTTTTTTCACATCTCTTCAAATAAAGTCATAAAAAAATAAAATCGATATAGTCAGATTTCCGTATTTGCCAAATATCTCAGCAGGCCATGAAAATTTGTCAAGTTTCTAGTCAACTTTGTCCTAATTTAACCTAAGGTGTATTTCCAACAGGTACTGAGATTCCCATGCTTAGGATCCTTATCTTGGACACAGTGTATAATTCGACATATTGTGGCAGCGGCCATTTTGGATTTTTTTGAACAGAGCTTTGTTCTACCAATCAAGCCCCTTCATTTAATACCCACGTAAAGGTAGTTGTGAAGAAATATTGTCAAGGAACAAACCAGGGTGTGACAATATATAATTAGCCATTTTGTATTGACGGCCATCTTGAATTAACTATAATAAAAAAAATAATTTAAATTGTGATTAATATTAAGAGTGTGTTACAAATTTTAAATCGATCTGTCGTCAAAAAGGGAAACACATTTTAATTATTAAGTTTGACCCAAATAACAAATAAATAACAAATAAAAAATAAACAGGTCAAGTTAAGTTAAATTATTTAAAAACAAACAACTCCAAGTTTATTATTTAAACACAAGACAATTTTGAAAAAGAATGAGTAAGAAACTAATTTAAAAAATATAGTTGTTTTCATTGTCGAGTGCTACATATTACGAAAGGGGGATGTACGCCTTGTATATTATTAGCTGGTAAAGTTGTAATCTATTTAGTTTTAAATATAATTTTTATTTATTTTTGTAAAAGTGATTTTGCTGTAAGTGCTTAAAACCCTATCTGAGTAACGTACCCCAGGTGACGTATTTAGCCCAGAAAAATAAGTTGCCACATGTGTTTTTCACCAAATTTTTCATAAATTTGTAAAGATAAAATTAAAATTAATTATAGGCAATAACTGACCAGAAGCTACAATCAAAAAAATAAAAATAAAAACATTAAAAACAGTAAAATGTTTAAAACCTATTGATAAAAAAAATTACCATTTATGTTCTCATATCTTTTAAACTGTTGTTTTATTTAATGTCGTTAATAATAAATTATTTTTTGACCAAACGACGCAATATATTTTCAATTATACTATGGATATTTTGTTTCGCACAATCAGCATAAATAGACATTTTGCATGCTTTTATTTTGTTTAAATTATTTGTTTTTTGTCTACATTACACGGATTGCTGTGTAAAGCTGTATATTTTATTTATTATATCAATAAATTTTATTAAAAACGCAAATTTATGGTTTACAAGATACAGGGTGATAAACTGTCATAAAAATGTTCTAATTTTTATAATTTTAATTATTCTTTACCCAATTTTCGTTTTAATTTGGCAATAGTATTTATGCCATTTAATCGCAATTTATCACTAACCCATTTAAATTTAATAAGCTTAGTGGTGTCTCGAGTGGCAACTAAAAATATTTCTAATAAAAGAACGACACGCCACTGTCTGTTGAAATGTGTGCATAATTTTGTGTGCTTTTTAGTAATAGCTAATAGAAATACAACTATAATTTTTTTATTTGTATTCTATGTAGTTAAAAAAACAATATTTACCTAATTGCATATTTTTAGATCATAAAAGAAGCATTGTGGAAACATTTCCTTTTAAAAATTAGATTTTATAACTTTTGTACCCATTATGTAATAACAATAAAAAAAAGTTTTAAATAATAAGGTTTATATTCAGTCTAAAAAGTACTACTAAAACTTTTGTTTCAAGTTTTTTCAGTTTTTAAAAAAGTTTAATACCCTTTATCCTAAGAAGGAAAAAAAATAAGTTTACATGAACTTTTCATTATTTTTTTACTGCGGTTTTTACGTTTAAATTTTTTTAACAACTTTTTGTAACAGCCTGTATAGTCTTTATTATGACTCACTATGCAAAATTTAATTTAAAAATTAAAAGCATTGATTAAAAGTCTAAAAATGTTCTCATTTGCCAAAATTTAATATTGTAAAAACATAAACGGTATTTTATAAGAGAAAAGCATATTTTTTGTTTATACAGTGCGTCTCGTTTTTCATAAATACACCCTGATATCTCAGTTATAAATAAAGTTTTTTTTTTAAATGATGGTGATTGTATGTTTTTTAAATATCAAGCGACATTTTCTTATATTATTTGTACAAAAAGTATTTTTTACATCCCTAAACACCGCCCGCCAATGGCAAATAAAAGTTTTCGTATGTCAAATAGTTAATTTCTATAACATACTATTACCTCGAAAATCTGAAGAAAATTTCATTTTCCTACGACCACTTGTGAAAATAGCAAATAGCACACTGATTTCATGCATAGAAAATGCGTTATATCACACTATCACAAAGTACTTTACAGCACTAGTGTTGCAAAGTACTTTACAACACTGGTGTGATACATATTATGATGTCATTCTAAAAACTGCTATTGGTTTTGCAAGTGACATATTTATTGTAGTGACAGTAAAAAAAACTTTTATTTACCTTAAACGGTAGAACCCAAATTAGCGAAAATCATCTTATTTTATATTTATTAAAATTTACGAAAAAATAAAAACATAAACAAAAATAGACATAACCACAAAAAACAACTTTCACTGACTGGCACAGTGTTGTCAGGTAAGTAGATCAAATTAAAAATCTCCCTTCTACCTTTGAGCACGTACTTTATAGAGGCAGCCTTGCCGCTTGACCGTTCGACCTAAAGCGCCAGAGAAAAAAGCCTATAGATCAAATTCCTTCCTCTCTTTCTTCGTCGTACTCAAACAACTAGTTAATTCTTTTTTTTTTAATCCCTAATTAAACCTAAGGCTAATATACACACTTTATGAATCCACTTTCTTTTATCCATTCATAAATAGAATCAGACCCTTCCGACGTTGCCAAATGCTTTTCATATTTTGCATGGTAACTGACGTTTGGTAGTCGTTTTTCCTTACTTTTAGGACTTTAGGTTATGCATTTACAATTTTCATATTTTTTATATTTTTTCTTAAAAATATGAGGAAAAACTGTTATTTTTACTTAATTTTATATGTGATGTTTAGTTTCATTAACTCGTTTTACCAATTTTACCCCACCCAGCACCCCTTTTCACTCCCCGGTCCCGTAAGTTTATTTACTGATATTTTTAAAAAACGGAATATTTTAGATATGCACCACTTACGTTTTATTTAGAAGAGTGTCTAAAATATGTAAGAATCGATAATTTTTAAAAAACACTTATAATAGCAGAAAACCGTATTAAACTATTAGCGTTATTACCTAACAAAACCATACAATTTTTATTAAGTGAGGGCCTTTTTAAATTCCAAAATAATAAAAGTTATATAATGCTTCTAGGTAGGTGATTTTCGATGTAAAAATATTGTCAAAACAGTATAATATAGCAGTGAGGAAAAGTATATATCACACTAGTGTTGCAAAGTAAATATCACCCTAGTGTTGCAAAGTTCTCAATTGTTTTTTATTTTTTCTGAACAGACAAACTTTAATTTATTTATTTTTTGGTGAATAATTTGTGGTCGTAGGAAAAGTGTACAGTACTCGTGTGAAAATGACTTTCTTACACTCGTGGGTTTGTCGCACTCGGCTAACGCCTCGTGCTACAATATTCCCACTCGTGTGAAATTAGTCATTTTCCACACTTGTAATGTAATATACTATATTTATAATCACGATAACTTGATTATAAATTATATGATGGTGTATTTATGGGACACACAATATATTAAAAAATATATAATTATAAAAAAACATGGCTGCGCCACTAAATTCTTTCGATAATGTATACTTATACGAATTTCATTTTTGTTGTAAGTTACAACACAATTAAAAACGGAAGGAAGAAGAAAAGGGAAATTAAAAAAATATAATAATAAAAATATTATCCTAATAATAATTGTTGCAGTAACAACATTTTTTAGGAAAAAACCTATAAATGATTTTTGAAAATTTTAAAATACAAAACTTGGAAAATTTCGACTAGTAACAAACTATAAATTTTATTCTTAAATTCCAAATAATTGCATCAATAAATATTAGTTTACAGACTGGCAATTCATACATAGTTTACTTTAATACTTTTCTAAAAACTGGGACTAATTTTTTTTTATGGGTAGCACAGAAAGCTAAACTCGTCATTTAAATAAATTTTGACGTTAAAATACCTTAAATGTGATCAATGTAATAAAATAAATCAACAAACAGCTAAAAACACCAAAATTATATAAAAATGTGTTTACTTTAGTGTCCAAATAAATAAACCTGATAAATACAACTTTTAAATTTTATTTACCTAAGTAAAATACTAGCCACTAATATAAAAAATATGTTCTAAAAGACACTGACTTTACAAATATAGTTTTATTTATTAATATTGTGAACACCTAGTATAAAAAGTATACATTTTGGGAATTTTAAAAATATACATTTTTGGGATTTTTAAAATAAGTATACATTTTAATTAGGTTACTTAACAGTGGAAATTTTGCTAAATAAAGATATACGTGAAGTGTCAAGGTTTTAAAAGTATAAATTAAACAATTTTCTAGGTTACTCCTATAATAATAAAATAAATACATTAAACAAACTGGGTCGCGTAGAAATGCAAAACAAACACTGAAAAATTTAATATTTAAAGAGGAGAAAAAGAAATTAGAGAGACATTAGATTAGATAAGACGTAGTTAGTCAAGTCAGTAAAAAGTTAAAGTTTTAGTTAGGTACGGGCTACCCCTAGTGGGGGTATGCCCGTACTAAATTCAGTTAGTCAAATAAGTTAAGTTGGTTTTTTAAAAGAAATGTAAAGTTAGTTTTGATGGTCCACCGGTCTCATGGTTCCAAGAAGATAGTTCCATATGGTACATTTGCCCCAGTGACTTAAAGTGAGCCCTATATGTATGTAATTCAAGAATTATACGTCACAATATGAAAAATTTTATTAGGAAGTTCTTAATATAAATAATAATTTGGCCTTGTGTCTGGTCAGTATTCAAAAAATAAGGCAGTATCAAAAACAAACTTATGAGTAATTTATTGTTATATAAAAAAATATGTCGTATTCCCCTTTGGTTAAAAATTTAAATAACTTTGTATTTATTGGAAGAACAATATACATTTCAATCTAGATATTTGCTGACATAACTAATTTTCGGTCCGACGATTTAATTAATTCTTTATATATTTCCCCCAATAAATCATAACTCGGATCGGCTATTCCATTGTTATTTCAGCATTTAATGTATTCAGGTTGTAAATTTTAAAATGATTAAGTTAATAAATTAGTTTTACAGAGTAATTCCGGTGTACTGCAAGCAAAAACGTGCGATTTAAATATGATAAAACCGCAATTGTAAAATTTGTTTGTTTTTGTAAATGTAGTGAAATAAAATGCCAGTGACGCTAGTTTGGCGGTATAATCCAAAATTTATTTTATTTTTATAATCTTCATAAAATGTGATTTGTACCATGTACTATTATGAATTTTATTAAATGTGGTTCATAACATGCAGTATTTTAATTTTTATTGAGAAATATTAGTTGTCCAAACAATTATTACTGGATTTGTAGTAAATTTACCTTTTTAATTTAAATTATTTTGTGTTATTTTTGTTAGGACATAATAGAGTAAGAGACCGTGAGCGACAGACCTTTGTCATTTTATAAAAACTGAAAGTTTGTCAGTATCAATGTAGGTAAAAGCAATGGTAGACTATAAAGTTTGACTCATAGTGGCTTTTGTAGGTGCCAGATACCAAATGTTTATTAAAAGTTACTTGGGTACCTATTAGAAGCTATTTTCCCAGTTGGCAGACAGTGTTGACCCAATGGCAGACAAACATTTGTGTCTGGCCCAAAGGTCTGGTAATGTTTAGAATTTCTGTTATTAATCAAGATTTAACAACAAGTTTTAAATAAGAGTTTTAGGGTGTCTAAATGGGTATACCCTGAAAATATTTTAATGTATAGAGAGTGTTTTCAAAGACAAACCGCACAAGAATAACTTTTTTGGGAACACTCTGTATACATTAAAATATTTTTAGGTCATGCTTACTTCAAAACTTTACAAATCTTATAAAGGACTTTTTATTATAGCCTGTTAAATAACTAAAATATTGGACTATCTTAAATCCAATCAAATCCAAAATGTTTGTCTGCCAAGAAATCGAAAATATCAAAACCGTCTAACGACTAAGAAAATATCTTTTGATAGGTACCCAAGTAATACAATATATAATTCTGCCTTTTCAAAATGACAATAGTTAAGTTGAAATTTATTAACCTTTGGTATAGTGTATCTCAAAGTATATCGCTTTGGCTTTTGACGGGCAATACCCCAATAAACCTTTAATGATTTATGACCTATAGTTATTGGGCAAACCTATGAGTTCATAATGACAGAGGTGGGCCAGGTATAAATATCTCTTGACCAGTCATATAAATATTTCTGCTAATATTTTATTTGTAGTGTTAAATAACCGTTTTTACTGTGCGTTTCGAAAAGTTATTTTACGAGAATACATTTAAGTATGTCGCGTCGAAATCATTTGTCATTAGATGCAAAACAGGTTGTAAAAAATGTATATGAAACTTTAATCAGTAGGGGACTTATTAAACAAGAAGCTTTAAAAGAAACCTGTCTACTTACATAATCTAGAATATCGTCGATAAGGGATATTATTAATGGTGAAGAATTGAACAAAAAAATATATTGTCTTTATGAAAGCGGAGTTGTTCCTACCTTGGATAAACTGAAAACGAAGCTATAAGAAGACGACACTAATATAAATATTAGCCGTGCCACCCTCCATAGAGTTGTTTGTAAAATGGGATTTAAATACCGCAAAATAGACAAAAGACAAGTAGTAATGGAATCGCACAGATTACGCACTTGGGTATTTAATTACCTTCAAGAAATTAAAAATATAGGTTAGAAAACAGATCCATAATTTACCTTGATGAAACATGGTTCGATATACACGACACAGTATCCAAAGGATGGGTGAATTCCAGTCAAAACTGTCAGACGAAACCACCTTCAAATAAAGGAAAACGCATTACCCTAATACACGCTGGTTCAGAAGACGGATTTGTCCCAAAGTGCTTGCTGTTATCTGCAAAGAATATTAAGGATTCTAGCTTGGATTATCACGAGGATACAAGCGCAGAACTTTTTGAAAACTGGTTTCAAAATTATCTTTTAAAAAATATTCCAAACAACAGTGTTATTGTCATGGATAACGCAAGCTACCACAGCCGTCTGCTACACAAAGCACCAGCTTCATTAAGTTCAAAAACGGAAATCCAGGAATATTTGTTGGAAAATGATATTTATTTTGAATTCAGTTACAAACAAGCGCAACTTTTGGAAGTCCTAAATTCATATGCAATTAAAAAACAAAACAAAGTCCCAGTGTTATAAATTTGATAAAAATGTAATTACTAATGAACCATTTGAGAGCTGAAAAAATTCAGTACAGCACATTATAAAAATTGAGGACTCTTACATTTCTGTACAAAACAACATAAATCGTATTGTAATTAATCTCAACGATGACTCTGATAGTGAAACCGAATTAGATTTAGATATTTAGATAAAAATGTAATTACGTATAGATAATATAGTTATAAATTTAATTATAATTATTAAAAATTTGCATATATTTAATTTCTTAATGTAATTTTAAGATTATACCTACTAAAATAAACAATAAATTATAAATCTTTATATTATTAGAGTCCGTCCCTAATGTTCTGCCGTTTAATACCTACTGATCCGCTGTTTTATTGTTGTCGGCAGGTATATTGGAGTACTGCCGTCAAAAGCCAATGCGATATACTTTGCGTTACACTATACCTGGTATCTGCTAAAGCTACTATGAGTCAAACTCTTTATAATCTACCATAACTTTTACCTATGTTGGAAGCATGCGCTGACAAACTTTTAGTTTGTACAAAATGACGAAAATTTGCCGCTCACGAGCTCCATATTTTTGCACTAAGTGCAGTAATATACCCGGCTTAACTTTGTTTTAAAACAAATTCTTATCAGGGACTACGTACGTTAAGGGTATCATAACCTACTGACTTTAAATTTTTAGCGACTTTTATCAGACTAAACTTAATTAAAAAAAAAAATGTTTTCTTCTTAAAGACAGTTAAAACAAATTATCCTGCTTTTTCATATTATTTACCACGACCCTCTTCTCAGACCAGACCGGTTATACCAGCCTTACAGCAACTTTTTAATTATGTTGTAACAAGTCATGGTAAATAACATACTTATTAGACAAACATTGTAGTCTAGCGGTAGGATATTAAATCTTTCTGTTGGTCCCTTTATCAAAGTATTCAGTAAATAAAACATTAATTTTATCGAAGTGACTAACAAAAATGTTTTATTAAATTTAGTCTCTGCAGCAATTTTGTTTTATTATTGTTTTAAAAACGTTTTATGGAAGTATGTTTGTTTTATAAATGTTGCGAGGATGGTAATTTAGCTGTAAGAACTTTTTTGTTTTATAAGTATGTTCTAAGAACGTTCTTAAAACATGTTTTTAAAACAATTTACCTGTTGGAGCAAAAATATTTTAAAAAGGTTTTATGAAGGTGATAACTAAGACAGTTTTGTTTTTTAGAAGCCCTTTATAAAACATTTTTTGAGTGTTAAATTCAACCTTTATAAAATAGTTTTATAATTGTTTCTAATAAAACAAATTTGTTGCTGACCACCTTTTATTCTCCGCTGGTGCAATTATAAAACAGTTTTATAAAGGTTTTTAAATTGGTTATTCAACCCAAAAATAAAACAATTAAAAACAATTTTATGTCATTGAGAGTAAAATATCTCAAACAACACCTTTATAAAGTATTTGGTGAGATTTAAAATTTATAATTAAATTCGAATGTATATTTTGTAAACTGACATTATAGTGTGTGCGTGATCCTGTGCATAAAGAGTCTTTCTACTTATTTTTATAGAACTTTTAATATTAAATAGTTATGTCGAAACAAGAGTGCATAGATAAGTGGAAAACCTAAAACGGAGTGGTGGATTTCGCAGGAAGGTTAAGAAATATTACAAAAATTCCTCGATAATTTCTAAAGAAACAAATAAATGCTGCTGCACTTAGTGATGGCGAATACTCTGGAATATTGCCTGAACAAAACACAAACTCTCAATATATTAGGGCAACCGATCTAAATTTTGAAAATGAAACGGAGGCATCAAATGAAGTTGAAAATTGGCTCGAAAATGAATGTGATGAGGAAATTGTGGAAAATGTGCTCGAGTTAGAAAAGGATGCACAGTTCCGACAAAATATTAGAACCTGGGCAGTGTCTTCCAACGTACCCTATGCAGTGCTTAAAAGTCTTTTTCGGCATGTGAATGATCGGTTTCCGCACCTACTTCCTCAAGACCCTAGGACCTTACTAAAAACTTATCAAACTGTTTCGATAAGCAAAGCTGATGGAAATGGTAATTATTGGCACCATGGTTTTGAAGTAAGTTTACGTCAGATTTTAACTAAAATGTCCAATGTGCCAGAATCCATTTCGTGTAATATAAATATGGATGGCCTACCAATTTACCGCAGCAGTAAAACCGAATTTTGGCCAATACTTTTTAATATCCATGAACTTCCTAAGATAAAGCCAATGATTATTGG
Organism: Listronotus bonariensis; assembly: GCA_014170235.1. Lineage (NCBI taxonomy): Eukaryota > Metazoa > Arthropoda > Insecta > Coleoptera > Curculionidae > Listronotus > Listronotus bonariensis. The sequence goes on from JACEGR010001079.1 coordinate 187,039, forward strand.
AATATATTGTGGAAAAGGAAAACCAAGTGACCTCACTACATATCTCCTACCCTTTGTAGAAGAAGCAAAGATCTTACTTACCAAAGGGCTACTTATTAATAACAGAAATACGGCAAGTACGCTGTCTACTGCAAGTCGGCAATACTGCTTGCTCAACGAACAACGACAAAGGACTCGGCCCAAGCCAAAGCTATATCCGCAACACCGCTAACGCACTTTAAATTTATAATTGTTTTGTGAGACGCCTTTTTCCGGAACAATTATGTTTTAATAATGTTTTATACATGTTCCGACGGTGACAAATAACAAGTGTCGCCACCTTGAGTATATTTAAAGGACTAATTTTGTTTTAAAAGTAGATTTAGGAAGCAAATTTGTTTTATGAAAGTTCTGTGAATGTTGCAGCCGCAATAAAAGTTAAAAGCACCCTCGTGAGGAGATTTGGCAAACTATAAAAGCAAACAAACATCCTTGGACAAATTTAAGCAATACAGAGCAGTACTAAGGTACCTGTGGTATTAATTTTAAGATAAAAAAGAGTTATATTATATAGGGATGTATTTAAATTTGTACGACAAAATGTTATAAAAAAGTAGTTGTTAAAATGGTTTTGATTTATTACCTAATTATACACCATGGTGTCAAAACAAAATTTTAAAAATACATGGTGTTTTAAGAATTAGGTTCCTAGAAGCCCTAGAAGAGGCTGGAAAAAGGTGTTCGGTTTCTTAAAAACTGTGATATCTCTATAAATAAATGGTTTTTAGGTAAGGTAAGAAAAGGCAAGTAGAAATAGGTAAGTAATATAGGTGAGATAGATAGCTAGGTAAGTGTTGGTAAGTCAAAGACAAATTTAAAGAATCACTTTTTTAAAATCTTTCTATAGGTAAAATGGGTAGTTTTCTTTTCTATTTTAAAAATGCAGTTATATATCTCCTACGTACAGGGTGATTCAAAAGCAAGCGGCATCCTTTATGGGCTGTAATTCTTGCATAGAAAAATAAGACAAAAAACTTTCTAAGCTTCAACATGGGTTCTGCAAACGCTTTGCTTCTGAGATACAGGGTGTTAAAAGTAAAAATGCTATATATTTTCATTGAACTCAAAAAATTATCCGCCAATACTTTTTTTTTTAAAATAAAAACTATTTTCAGTAATCTTTAGTTAGTTTTTAACAAAAATGATCTCTTTGACTTTTCTTGCGCGACAAACGGTTTTGGAGTAAAACAGTAACAAAAAAATCTCCATTGTGAAAGATGTGCACAAAAATGGAGATAAATTTATTTTTTTAATTGACCGGAAAATTGAATTTTCCACTCAATTTTTAAGCGGAAAATGCTATTTTACAGGACTAATTTACTTTCCGGTCCCTAGTTTACTTTCCGGTCTCTCATTTACTTTCCGGTCCCTGATATCAAAAATCCTGTTAGCCATGACAAAATTGTCAGAGTTCAATTGTTACTATTTGACAGTTCAAGATATTGTAAAGTAAAGAAAGCATCATTTTGCCAAAATGGAGTCAGACATGGAAAATCCAGATGAAATAATTGAAGCAGCCTTGCCTTATTGTCGTTTAAATATAACACTACAAATTTACACAGTTTTTTTCCGGGTCAATTAAAAAAATTAAGTGTACGATACCGACCGGAATAATTTTTACGGGTCTCCACCATGCAGGACTGCCTACGGCCTGCCCCTTGTAACAGCTGTGGACCCGTAAAATACCATTTTCCGGTCTAGTAACGTAAAATAGCTATTATCTACAACTATTAAGTAATGGTTGCATAACTAAACATGCTTTGTACTAATAACAACATTCATTATTTGCCAAACATAAGTAATGGATTGACATTGACTGATCGATTGAGTAATGGACTCATTACTCAATCGTTGTGTCAATTTCAGTTTATTATTTATTATGTATCATCAAATTGACATTAGTTACTGATAGTTGTCAAATTTAATTTTAAACAGTCAAAAATCAAAATTATTTTTTACCTACTTTACGATAAATGTATACATAAAGTGTAAAGTTGTAGATAAAGTATAGTATTTAACACGCATATCAATGCCTATTACTTGACTCCAGACGTTACAACTCTCGCCTGCGGCTCGAGTCGCAAACATCATCATCGTCAAGTAATAGCCATCATTATACGCTAATTAAATAATATACTTATTATTTGTTTACTCCAAAACCGTTTGTCTTGCAAAAAAAGTTACAAAGTCATTTTTGTTAAAAACTATTGGGAGATTCCGAAAATAATATTTATTTTTAAAAAGCAGTGACGTATCGGTTCTTTAGTCCAATCAGTATTAAAGATAGCGCAAGCAAAGCAAAAAAAATTGTTACCTCTTAAGGAAGTCGTTTTATAAAATAAAAACGATAATAATATATTGACACTATGTGATAGTTTTTAGTGTTAGATAGATCTAGGCGGAACAGAAAGACTTCGTATTTCTGTTCGGCCTAGGATAGATAGGCTAAAATTGAAAATACATATTTTTTAAGATTATCGCTTAAGAGGGAATATCACCCTATGAATTGCTGTTGTTTAAATAACTCCTTTATTTTTAAAGATAATAATTGATTGCGGTTTTCACTAATGATATTCTTATGCGTATGAAAATGGCGCTATGTAGTCCTTTTTTTTCATTTTTTATTTTTAACGATTTTATTTTCTTTATTAAAATAAAAATTAAAAAATTCTCAACATAGCGCCAAAGCCAAAACGTTTTTAGACAACTTATTTAGATGGCAAAATACAATATTTTCATAAATAAAGCGGAAATCCTGACAATACGAAAGTTATCCTAACCGGTCAAAATTCTGGGAACATCAGTAATCATAACTTATATGACATCACTGTAAGCGAAATCAGAGGCAATAAGTTAATATCGGGGTTAATGCAATACAATACAAACAAAAGCCATGTATTTTTTGGTCGAGAAAGGGTTTTTAATTCACAAAAAAAGAACCTAAAACTACTAGGTATGGCCTTAAAAACCTTTTTGTACGGCCTGTAGAAGGTTTAGACTTCCTTTCCATGTGCATATCTAAAGGCAAATCGTTTTTAAAGTCCTAATATAAGCCATGGAAAATAACCTATTTCTGACATATTTAGCCTAACCTAATTACTTCGTATGGAAATTCGTTCATTTTAAACAATGTTGTCAACACAGCGACAGCATCCAAATCGGACTAAGGCTTGGTCACGTGCTTATTATCCCTCTTAACCCAAAAACCACAACGTGAGGTCGCCCGTGACACGGCCGTTTGGTTTTATATTCCAGTCTTAATAAAATAATGCACAACGATAATAAAAGATAAATAAAGTTTATGGACATTACAAACTATACAAACAAGGTACAAAGAATCGCAAACTCAACTTCAGTTATGGACTCAAGAAGTTCACTGTTGTATTAATTATATTACGGTTTTTACATTAGTACCAAAAATCAACATTTTTAGTACTTATGAGATGACTTATGAGCAAGCAGTCAAAATTTGGCTCCATGGATTTTCTAAAGGATAACTAATACTAAATAAACTTACATTTGTTATCTATTTTTTTCCTCTTACATAAATAGGTTTCTATTTTTACATCATGCCTTTCGATAAAACACGATGTCCTAATGCGGCCCTGTCCTGGCCTCGCATATAATGTATTTTTCATTATGTTTTATAAATGTTTTATTAAACACAAATTTGTTTTTTAATTGTTTCCAGACGAACAAAATTGTTTTATTAAATGGTCGCCATTTTAGACCAGTTTAACGTAATTGATTGGCAGCCATTTTGAAATTGTAAGGAAATATCTATTTAAAATAATAAAGAATTGTAATAACGTGTTTTTGAATGGTAATTTATTTAACAAAATTTTGTAATTAAGTGCGATATTAAACAGACTACCATAGTAAAAACTTAAATTTAATATATGGGTAAATTTATAAATTTTATTTTTTTTTAAATTTCATTATTTTTGAGGCGCGTGAAAATTATACTACCTATATACCATATGTTATACAGAAAATTTTTCTCCGCACGTCAACATCTAGTACTATATGCCTCAAAAAGTCAATATAATTATTCAAATGTCTGACTATATATATACTCTAGTGTAGGAACAAGTTTATTAATGTCATCCATTTTTATTTTACGTGGAGCAAGATTTGGGAAGTGAGCCTACCTGTTAAAAACATTTTCAAGAGAAAATTGTTTTTATCAGCACAATTACAAAATAAAAATATTTTATACCCATGTTGCTCACAGCAAAAAAGTTTTACAGCGGACATTCTTAAACCACTTTTAAAACAGTTTTATAATTGTTCTATAAATGTTTTATACCGTACATAAACCCTTGACACCTGTTTGTTTTATAAATGCTTTTCATAAAACTGTTTTATTATTGTTTTAAAATAGGTTTTATGATTGCTCTAAGAACGTTCTTAAAACAGTTTTATAAAGGTTCCTGGAACCCTAATAAAACAAATTTAGCGAACAAAATTGTTTTATAAGTTGTGCCCATTTCTGCTTTATAAGGGTTGTAAGAACGTTTTAGAAATGTTCTTACAACCTAAGAGGTTTTATTAAATTTGTTGTAAGAACGTTCTCTCAACCCTAATAAAACAATGAATTGTTAGTTG
>JACEGR010001080.1:0-191627 GCA_014170235.1 Listronotus bonariensis
ACTTTAACGTATCTCAGAAACACAGCATCTTTCGACATATCTTTATACTTTGTACAGGGTGTTTTATTTTCGATGGTTTTGGGGGTATCTTGAAAACCGTAAGAAATAATAAAATTCTAATATAGGACTTTTTTTTGAGAAAACAACTACGGTGAAAATAGTTTATGGCTATTATAATCTATCTCGGAGCTACAGGGTGATTTTTAAATTTTGCCAATTTTTACAACTGCCTTTAACTCGTTTGCTATTAAAGTTATGAAAAAACTTTAGATAGGTAAATTGTGTAGTTTTTGTCGTAGAATATGGTGATGTAATTAGCTTTTTCTAAGTAAAAACACCCTGTTGCTCCAAGATAAATCGCAGTAGCCATGAACTATTTTCACTACAGTTGTTTTCTTAAAAAAGAGATCAAGAGTCCTATATTATATTTTTGATATTTCTTATGGTTTTTGTAAAACCATCGAAAATAAAACACCCTTTACAATAATTTGGAAACAAGTGTTTTTGAGCCACCCTGTACATCCAACATGAAATTGTAATTTTTGTCGAAATGTTTTTCTTATTAGGCAGGAGTTTTTATAATGAGGCACTTTTTTTCGTAATGTAAAAAATTAAAAAGTTTTTCATTTGGTAAGAAGTTTCTGAGACACGCTGTATAGTTTTTAAAGAACAAAATTTATTTTTTAAGTTAAACAAAAAATCAATAATATTACCTTTATTAAAAAAAAATAATAAACAAGAGCCTTAACAGTACTATTAGTTTAGAAATATACTGATATTTAAAAAAAAACATAACGTGGAAAAGTATGATTCACGTTTCTTGTAACAGCTGCTTCCTAAACATGCCAATACATTTTTATGGTATTATATTCAATTAAGAAAAATTATTTAAAAAATAATAGAATTTTGGGATAGTTTTTGTTATTAAATGTTAGTGTAATTTTTTTGAGTAATTTTATTATTATACTGTGTTCACGATATTTAACTTTAGGTTGCATAATTAGGATTTAACATATATTTTATGTCCTAACTATGTAATATGTTGTTATGAAGGTCAAGCCAAAAATCCCTTTCTAACGGTAATGGATGCCGATACGTGCTTGGTAATTAGTTATGAAACATAAGTTGGGTAACTTTGCCATAGACTTACGAGACACCAAGTTGTAAAGCATAAAGTTAACATTCACAAACTAACGAATATTCCAAGTTTTGATTATGGCAAAACCCATATAATTATAACAATTTACTAATAAAAGTTTATTTAAAATTTAAAGATGTACTTGCTTTAAAGAAAATTATTTATTAAAAGAAGGTATTAACCCTTAAACGACAACATAAAATATTTAATACATAAATAACAACATGGGTCGCATATGACCCCATGAAGAATTATTGGTATTTTTATGTTTAAACAAAAAAACACAAATCTTATCTCTTTTTGTTGGTTGTTTTCAGATCTAACCAATGATTTTTTATAGGAAAAGAAAATCTATTGACGCCCATCTTTGTGAGATTCTCATAATTATTTTTCCAAGCATTACTTGAAAAGCAATAAGTCTGATAATTTTGTTTCGTCGGTCTGTTTTTTATATCGTTGTGGTTTTGAAAAGTGTATCTTAAAATAGTTTCTCGTCTATATGAGAAATAATTTTAAGCAGTATGTTGTCGTCGAAATGGGATTTCCAAACTCTCTGCTCAGTTTAAATGCCTTTAGGTTGAAAATAAGTTTAAGTAAATCAATTTTTGTCCCCATCAGCAATATATTAAAAAATAAATAAATAAAATGCCATCCGTACCAACTGCTTTTATAAATTACTTTGCTGTACATATGTTAAAGGTACTTAATCGTCACGATTCATTTTCAGTTGGTTCATACCTTATTTTGGCTGCCTTTAATTCTGTCTCTTTTTGTTTTTAGATTCACTTTTATTATCACTTAAGTTATAATTATTATTGTCAATATTCTTATTACTTCCTTTATATCGTCTTTCAATCTTTTTAGTTCCTTTTACCTTCAATATTCTTTTTCTAGACATGCCCTTTTTATTATTTAAACAATCCCAGACTCCTATAATTCAGGCAGTAAACTTATGCGGCACATGTTATTTCCTATGGTAATAGTAATAGCCATGCTACAAAGGTAGGTGTAGCAGCAAGATTATAAGACAAAAGTATGTCTAAAATATAATTGGTGGGGTTACGGGTAACCCCGTGTTGTCGTTTAAGGGTTATTATTCCTTTTTGACAATTTTACCGTGTTAAACAAAAGGTATTATGTTGTTAAATTTATACGTTAAAGTTGACATTTATTTTAAATAAAACTTTTATTTAACAAATAGCTTTAGCACTATGCCAAGGCTGATCGTACACTTTAACATCAAAGTTAGCACAAATATTGTCGTTAACCAAGAATAACGAACGTTCGTTAGGCTTAAAACAAACCGACCGGTTTTTGCCGAGTCGGAAGTCAAGTCGGCTGTCGAGTCGGCGTCGCCTTTATGATAATAGTATATTACAAAACAGATGACCGGTCAGCGCGATTGCTTCGGCAGCCGGTTTTACCGAAGGCCAAAGATAAAAAACAAATTGAATTTATTCCTTAGTGTTGTGATATTGTGCAAATAAATAAATCTTTCTTTTTCGACAGTTACGTCCTAAGTGTAATAGTAGCTAAAACTTCCTAATATAACCAACTGTTTAACATTTTTTAAAGATGGTGGCTTACTGCGGTTGGTGCGGATGGTGCTTTATGGCGGGTCAACTTATAGCATGGCAACTACGAATTTCGATTAAAGGACCTATTTTAGAGTGTTTCTTTGTGACTGTTACCCGGTTTTAAATGAGTACTATAATTATATAGTTGCAAGCAAATTGGTTTTGCTGGCTGCAGTAAGTGGGTATTTAGTATTATAATTTAGAACAGGATTAGACGCTAGCAGTTGTCGCAAGAAAGCCTCGGCCTTATTATAGATTTTAATAAACAATAAAACAATTTAAACAGTTTCAAAAAATAACTTTCTATAAATTAATAACATAACTCTCATGGGCTTCAAGAGTGGCACAATTCAAAAAATATAAGGTTTGTACTAAGAATAGGTGTAAATGGAAAAATTATACATTTTTCTCAGCAGCAAAACTGGCAGAAAAATATCAACTTAAAGGTAATCTTCGTTTAAGTAAAGTGAAGCATTGCTTATGCATTTACCTTAGCAATAAAAAAATTAACCCAATTTATCTTAAAACATAATTCTCTGAGTTGTACCGCTATTAAAGCCGATGAGCTTTAAGTATGTTATTAGAGTATAAAATTAATTTGTGTATTTAGGTAGGTAATATAACTTAATATGCACTAGTATTAATTTCTGACTAATTTTTTTAAAGGACATATCAGTATTTTTTACTGCATTTTTAAGGGTAAATTATTGTATACAGGGTAACCCAAAAGTAATCCGTATTTTTTAAATAAAAATATATCGTTACGGCAAAACCAAGTATTTGCAAATGGCACATTAAAGTATTGCATAATTTACCTTTCCTGCTTTAATATACAGTTACATTAACGTTTAAAGTTCATTTTTAATTAAAATATATTAATAACAAGTCCGGATTGTATTGTGTGTATTTTGGATGTCAGATACTTGGTTTAGCCATAAAATTATTTATTTAAAAATGTTGTATACTAGGTTTTGTTAAAATATAGCGTATGTTGATAATTTTTTTTTTTTGGCACAAGGGTGCTTAATAAAGTTAACGAAATATTTGCGCAAAAACACCATTTTTGATTTTTTGTCAGTTACGTTTTATTTACATATTTAATTTCGGCATACATTAAACAGAGTTCGAAAATCATAAGGAACCTAAATATGTGATAAGAAATAGGTGTTTTCATTAAAATAGGAATGGTGGGTATTGCTTATTTTTGGGTCACCCTTATACATGAATTTACCGTAAAAAAAACGCACCCAAAAATAAAGATCGAAGTTCTTAAACATTTTTTTTTTTAAATTTACCAAATTTTCAATAAATTTTTTCCAACGCACACCCACAGGACGAGACCTTACTGTACAATTGAAATACTAAAAATCAAATAACCGTTTTGTTTTAATGGAATAGGTATTATTAAACAAATATATACACATATAAATGAAACAAAATATTCTTTATTGTTTTGACACATACGAAACTAGAAAGTATCTCCAGTCGTATTTTAATAACCACAAAACAAGTTGGGTGTTGTATTTAAAAAACAAAATTTTTAAATAATTTTTACGAAATTAAATAACCTAATGAGTAACAATTAATTACTGTTTGTTATATACTAAGACAAAGTAGCATAGGTTAAGTAGTAAAATTAGGTTACCATTATACAGGTTTACATAAAAATAATGGTATAATAATAATTATTCATTAAAGTTAATGCCTAACAATAGTAATTTATGTAACAAGTGCATAAATTGATTTCCAAAATACCATTTTATACGTGTTTTATTTATCTAAACTTATTAATTTTATTTTTTAAGAGACAACTGTCCTCTTTATAACCATGCATTTATTATTTAATTTTTGAAAATTGTATGTACTACTTACGTAGAAATATTACTAAAACAGTATAAATTCCTTTTTAATTTCTTAGTCATTTAAATTCATTATTACTAATAATTTTTAATAATTTTCAATAAATTTATTTGCAAACTGTCAAATTTTAAAACTAGTGACACATAAAAAAATAACGACGAAATCAAAAGTATGGTTTGGTTTAGTTTTTGTCGCGTTTAGTGTTACATTGCATAAATTGATATTTAAGTTTATTGTAGTAAGCATTGAAACAAGCACTAATTTAAAGTGTAAAAAAGGTTTAAAGTGTTAAAAAAAGTTACTGTTTTTAACACTTTATGTAGTGTACTAGAATGGAGTCGGTTTATTTTAGCTATAAAAAAACTGCATTTTTTAATGGTCTTGGAAAAATTTACTTAATAATTAGAAACCTAGTACTAAAAATAGCATTTTATTTCAAAACCTAAACTAAATTATTAAATTGAATTAATAGCCCACCTGGCGCTAAATATTGTTACCTGTACATGTATTAAATTACTTGTTGTTGAGCACTGAATGTTCAGTTTAACTTAAAACTTTGAGGGCACTAGTGAAACTTTAACATACATAATTTATGATCTAAATATTGTTGCTGTAGGTGGAGGATTTGCTAATGTAATATGTTTAATGGTAATAGTTCGATATAGCGGTTTTCGCTATTATAAGAGATTTTTAAAAGTTCTTTTTCAGGGCGTTTCTATAGGTCGATTATGATTATGATTATGACACAAATCTATGTGCGCGTCTCTCCAAAATCCATTTCTATAATTTATTATTAATAAAAACATATTTACGGGATGGTGGAGTGAACAGGGGTGCTGGGTGGGGACGAAACAGTAGAAATCCTACATTAAACGCTCAAAAACAGTATTTCACAGTACACACCGCACTTTCTGTTTACAAAAATGTCCAAAAAATTGTTTAAAAAAATAAAAATAAATAATAGTACAACAATCCCGCCATGGCTGTTACTGCATAAAAAAGAAGAGTTTGCAATAGAACTGTAAATGTCTTGCGATGTTGCCAAATAAAGTGAGGAAGAAAGTGTCAATAGCTTAAAAAAATAGATACAGGACAAAATTCATATAAAAAATTAAGTTATTAATTCTTTCATATTATAATTTGTAGAGAAAAAGGATAAATGCCTAAACATAAGGAAGGAGTCATTTCTACAAAAAATACCATTGTTTCTCATGGAAATGGTGGATAATCCCTAAAATTGGCTTGGTGTTAATTCTTTATAAGAAGTTTGGCAACGCTGCTTCTAATCAAGACTGTCATTTTCATAATGACGAACTTCATGTTATCAGCTGACCAAAATGAATGCGCACATTTTCCTTCTTTAATTAATGTCGGACGAGATATCTCGTTTGTGTGGGATAGTTTTTAGAAAAATTTAATACTTTTCAAAATTAATTTACATTTTTCATGTGCCCCGAGTGCAGTGTATAATGTTTTCTCGTATTTGACGTTGGATTTATACTGTTTTGTCCCCACCCAGCACCCCTGTTCACTCCACCGTCCCGTAAATATGTTTTTATTAATAATAAATTATAGAAATGGATTTTGGAAAACGCGCACACAGATTTGTGCTCATAATCGACCTATAGAAACGCCCTGAAACAGAATTTTTCGAAAATCTCTTATAATAGCGAAAACCGCTATATCGAACTATTACCTGTATAAGGACTTTTAATACTAGATTTATAATTTATATTTTATTTTGTTTTATGATTCTTTGACCAAAAATTATAAATTTATGAGAGTAATTTTTCTTGGATTTAGGTCAGTTTAATTAATAATAAAATGGTTAAAATGTCATATTATATTTTTATAAAAGTCAAATGCTCAAGGAACTGCATACAATTCTTAAAAATCTTCATTGTGACGTTTGGCATATGGGTTATAGCCTTTTTAAACATTAAAACTTTAACAAGAATGCTAATGTTATATAAATTTAAAAAATCGTTTTATACAAAAACATACCTTAAACACAATATTCCATATATAAAAACAATACAATAAAAAACAAAAAATACACAAAACTATTTAAAAACACACACATTTTGGCCACACTACGTGTTCGAATTAATATTAATTTATTGCAGACTGATAATAAAAACTAAATCTTGGGGATTAAAGAATATAAGATATATCTTTTGTATAATTTATTGAATTATTTGATTTTTGTATTGCTATCACTCTGGAAAACACCCGTTTTTGGACTCTGAAATTAATTTAAAAAACGAGTTTTTCGAAAACTCAAATAATTTAATAAACGATGAAAACGATATCAACAACCTTAATAACATGTACATTTCACTTCTTTAATCCCCAATATTTAGTTTTCATTATCAGTCTGCAGTTTTATGTATTTTTGTTTTTTTTTTGTGTATTGTTTTTAAATATGGTTTAGGTATGTTTATAGTATAAAACGATTTTTTAAGTTTATACATTAGCATTCTTGTTATAGTTTAAATGTTTAAAATATGCCGAAATGTGACAATGTAGATTTTTAAAAATTTTATGTAGCTCCTTTGAGCATTTGACTTTCATAAAATATAATATGACATTCTACCCATTTAAATAATAATTCAACTGACCTAAATTCAAGAAAAATTACTATTATAAGTTTATATTTGATAGATAGATATATGCTATGATTTTAAGGGTGATTCATTTAGTGGAAAAGTATTTATTACATTTTTTTCTCGTATTAAACGTAAGAGCATAGTTATAATCTTTTAGTTATTTTTCTACATTACAAATTGCCTGTTCAACAATTGTAAAATCTACAGGGTGTCCGAAAAGGTAAGGTCAAAAATGATAGGGGTGATAGAGTGAGCCAAAATATCGTTAGTACTTCATATAAAAAAACGTTCTATTGCGCTGCCTTAGGAAATTATTGACACTCAAGGTTATAATTAAAAAATGTATTTCATTTATAACTTTTAAAGGGTTGCCACAATAATAATAATACAAAGGCATTTAAATTAACCTATACCGATGCTTTTTCTATAAGCAAATGATGCGTAGTAAGTCATAATAGTAAGTCATAATTATACAGGGTAGGACGAATTTTTCTCGTTTATTGTATGCATTTTCACAGAGGTAAAAAAATTGACACATTGGTTTGAAATCTTTATTTGTGTTATAACGTTTAAAGGCTTTTAAACTTAAACACCATTTTAAATTATTTTTACCACATTTTTATAATTTCCTCAAACTTAATTTTTATATTACATACAAAATAGGAGTATGTCTTGTTTTTAAAATGCGATTTTATGAAGAACGGTCCAAGATATCGTTATAAATATGGTATACCTTTTTTGTACAAAAATCATGAAGAAATCAAACAGTCAAACCAAAGTGTCAAACTTTTAACCTCTGTAAAAATGCATAAAATAATGACAAAAATTCGTCTGACCCACTGTGTAGTTATGACTTTTGCGCTATCACTTGCCTTTGGAAAAAAGCATTGGTATGAGTTTATTTAAATGTCAAAATATCATTATTATTATTGTGGCAACCGTAAAAAGTAATAAATGAAACACATTTTTTTATTCTTACTCCAAAGGTCAATAACTCCTTAAGAAAGCGCGATAGAACTTTTTATATGAAGTACTAACATTATTTTGGCTCACTCTATAACCCCTATCATTTTTAACCTCACCTTTTGGACATCCTGTATAATAATACTATACAGTGACGTTTATAAATGTTGAACCATATTATGAAAAATTCTTTTGCTCCTAATATTCCAAATAAAAAAAACTCTAAAAATATTTGCATAATTATATGCCAAAACTTACAAAACACTAATCAAAGTTTAAATAAACCATTGCGTATTAAAACTACTTTAATTTTTTAACTTTAAAAAAATATTCCGTCAAATACTTGTTTGGAATTAAAAATTATGTCATAGTTTAAAATAAAACCTCTTATTTAGGTAGAAAACGTAAAAAACAAAAATAAAACGTACTTTTTAACTCACCCCGTGAAGCGGTTAGGTAAAACTAAATTAACAGTTGTTAATAATACCCATTGTCGTTTATTTTTTAATATTTAAATGTTGATTATTTTAAATGTATGTAAATAATTTTACTAAATTGGGAAAAGTAAATTTATCTTCTTTTTTTGTTTAATAAAGCTAAAATTTAAAAGGTACTTCAGATTAATAGTCCTTGAGCCAGTAATGAAACAGACTTCATGATAAGAACACTTTAAAAACCCTTCTGGGGGGTTCTTTTGACAAGTCTACCACGAATATTCATACCGTCATAAACAGGGTGTTTCTTAATTACGGTAAGCAAATCCAAGGGCATATTCTAAGCCAATTAAAAAAGTTCTTATAAACATAGGCCAAAAATGCTTTGTTTGTAAGATACAAGGTGTTACACTTTAAAAATAAAATAGATTTTTAATAATATCCTTAATATGCCTTATTCGTTTTTAATAAAATTGGGCTGTGGTGTTTGCTGAAATAGAAAGTTAATTAAGCCCTAAACTAATTTTAATTTGTGAGACAAGCGGCGGCGTGAAACGCATCTTAGCTAATATTGTTGACAAAAATGTACGCCACTGACTTTTTTGCAAATTTTATATTTTTTTCGGATGAAATACCTAAAAATACAACTTTTTGTATTTACATATTTTTAGATAGTTTACTTACCACAACTGCTTAATAAGATAACATTTACATCTAGTCTAACAAATTTTACTAAAAAAGTGTTTTAGGAATTTTTAAGTTTTTTTTTAAAGTTGAACACTCTGTATCTTGAGAACAAAAAATTTAGGACCCATGTATATACAAACTTTTTTCATAAAAATAGCTCAAGAATACGCCCTTAAATTTTCTTACCGCAATTAGAAAACACCTTGTATAGAAGCGGCGCACGGTGTGACGAAATTGAAAAAAATGGACATCAATGATTTTAAATTAGCGAATGTTTGTATTGATATAATAATCATGAATGTTGATAAAATTGTGCGAAAATATTTGTTTTACAGTATACAGGGTGATCATTTTTAAATCGGCACTATTGCTAACTTCTTTATTATTGGAGATACGAAGTCGGTTAAATTAGAGAAGTAGTAGTATTTTTTCCGCTGATTAACGTGCGGTCAACAAAAACAATTGAACATCGGGTTTTCGATTTACTTAAAAAATATACTTTTTTAAATAAAACACCCTGTATAATATATCACCAATCAAAAGATCTATCAAAGTGTATTAAAAAAGTCCTAATAAGTTATATCCAATTTTTAATAGTTTCGGAAATATGCCCATCCTCGGGAATTTGATAGTAAACTGGCATTATTAAAATAGAGCACCCTATTTATTGCATCATCATTAAATAGATATTTTAAAGAGCTTTAAGAAAATACCACATTTGATATGTCTATCTCTTATAGTTTTGAAAATATGGCCATCAAAATCTGAAAATTATGTTAAATTTTCATTAGTTCCACAGCTTCAGCTATGAGCAGTATGAGCACTAAGTTTTGTGTCAAAGATAAAATAGACATTAATATTATCTACTATTTTTTAGATTTGAATGGCCATATTTCCAAAACTACAAGAGATAGACATATCAAATGTGGTATTTTTTAAAGCTCTTTAAAATATCTCTTTAATGGTCATGCAATATACAGGGTGTTCTATTTTTAAAATGCCAGTTTACTATCAAATTCCCGAGGATGGTCATATTTCCGAAACTATTAAAAATTGGATATAACACATAAGGACCTTTTTTAATACACTTTGATAGATCTTTCAAATGGTGATATAATATATAGGGTGTTTCATTTAAAAAAATATGTTTTTGCGATAAATCAAAAACCCGATGATCAATTGTTTTTTATTGACAGCACGTTAATCAGCGGAAAAATACTACTAGTTCTCTAATTTAAGTGCCGACTTAAAAATGATCACCCTGTATTTGTAATTTATTATCACACAAAGTGTTGTATAAATTTATTTAGAAAAAAAATCCTAGATCTAAAGGCCTACAAAAAATAAAACAATAAGATATTCTTACGTAGTTCTGAATAATCTTATTCCTAATCATTATACTCGTCCCCTACTTTCATATCCATATCATCTAATAATTCCTGCGCTTCTGGATATAGTGACAATTTTTTTCCAACTGTATTTTCCTCAAATCGATGAAATTAATGGGTCTGAAGAAACTAACAAATTATGCAAAATATCTTCCATGTTTTGTTTTCAGTCCATGTTTCTAGAAAAGTGTTGACGAAATGTCCTAAATTCTTTATTTCTAGCTTCGGAAGCTTCTTCGGACAATCTCCCAATTGGAATCACATTAAAATGTTAACAAATGTCTGCCCCATGTATCAAAAGGATGTGAACACTTGAGCGCATATAATACCAGCTGTATAAAGATACGTAAATCTCTGCAGTAACATTCAAGTAAGCACGAAACTTCTCGAAATTAATTTTATTTTCAGATGAAGTGACTTGGAGGATAACTGCAAACCGATAAATTAGTTTGCTCTCTATACCAGTTATGCGTGAGGTTACTTCGTGATTTCTGAAAAACGTTCTGGCAGTGTTACCATCGTTTGTTGTTCCATGTCCTTGTTTAACGACATCCACTAATATTCCTAGCTCATCTCTAAATGCTTTTTGAATTGCTTTCTTTCTTTCTTCTTTTAACGTTTTGGTTTCTCCTTTTGCCGACCATGACTTGAAATCTGTATTGTATGCAATATGAAGGAAACATTCCATGCATCTTATCCACAAATGAAGGGTTGAAAGTCCGTACTTGTAAACATCTTTCCTTAAAGGTTTTTATAAACTTCCAAAAGATTATTCATTTCAGAAGGTTTGGTAAGACAAATAGGACAAGTGGATAAAGACGAGGTTTCAGATATTATGGTGCGAATTTTGCCATCTATCATAGTCAAATGAAGATCGTGCTTAATATTAATATCTCCATTGCAATATGTTGGAATTAGATTTTCGATTTTGGTTTGCATTTCTTTTAACTGTTGAGTAACCATAACAGGTGATTCTTTAGTAAACTCAAACTTTATCGGTCTACAATATCGAGTAGAGGCGGGTGCAAGATTTTCCCATATAGTCCTAGTATCCATTTTTAAATCGAGAGGTACACAACTTGTCATGAATACCGAAGATTCTTCCTGTTCTGAACTTTCGCGGTCTTCAAATTTTTGTTTATATAAGCTCTGACTAGATTTACCGTCAAACCCCCATTTAGTAGTAAGAATTAATTCTGAATTTGGCTGTATGTTCAAGTTGCAACTTTTAACAATTCTTTTAGCTGTTAGATCTAGAATTGCTTGTAAGCGTATCTTTGCCATTTTCTTTGTTATAACAACATCTTTTTGTACTGGATAACAATTTTCCTTTTCTTTTTGAGCTTGTAGTATGATGGTAGTATATTATTCCCCATATGTTCAATTGTAAAGTCTCTCAAAGTGTTGTACTGGTATGTTGATAATTTTAGGGAAGTCATTAAAGCAAGCGATTTTTCCGGATGAATGCAACTTGGTTTTTTTGAAGTTTTAAATATAAAATCACTGACTCTTTCAACATCATATCGACACACTGTGCGGCGCTTTAACCCAGTCTGTCAATGTCAAATGTTTCGGGTGTCGGATTGGGCAAACGCATTCCTTTTTGTGGGAAAAGTTAAGCACAATGTGTTCTATGCAATTTTTAAATATTGTGCTAAAATAGTAAGGGTTACAGTCATGAAACCATAAGGTTCAATCACATGTTTCGGGTATCGGACTAGGTGGGTGTCGTGACGAATTTTGACACAATATTTAAAAATTTCATTTAAAACTTTGTGTTTACCTTGTTCCGACAAAAAGTGACGCTTTTGCCCAGTCCGACACCCAAAACATTTAAAATTTACTAACTTGGTTAAAGCGCCTCTTCCATATATGGTGATATAAATATTTGTGGTAGGTTTATAAATGGTTCTAATCATAAAGTCCATTTTATTATTGGCCCGGGCACTAATAATTAAACATTGCTAAACAGAATATAACAAATAATAAGTATCTCAATGGGTACAAATCGTTTCATTCTTGGTACTTGGGTTCATAGGTAAAAATCTAAGGCGACACCACTATTAATAACTATTATGCCTTGTTCAGATACGGCTAGTAATTTAGTCGAGTAGCGAGTAATTAGGTATTCCGTGCGAATGGACAGCTACTACACTAAACTACTTTGCCAATTTTTACTGTCCACACGCACGAGAATACTTAATTACTCGCTATTCTACTAAATTACTAACCGTGTCTGAATAGGGCATTGGGTTTGCTATGCTTTAACCAAATTAGCCCCCGTAGCACACATTTTTTATCAGAAAATTTTAAAGCTTAAATATATCATTTCTCGTTAGGAACAGTTTTTTAACTTTCTATTAAAATATCGGGTATTTAAAAAATGTGATAAATTTAAAAACTTTACTTTAATATAAAAACGGAAGAAAGGAATTTTTTGTTAACATTTATTAAAATTTAATATTTATCATTTTAATTAAAAGGGACCACCTATTAAACGTAATAACAGGAAAGCCAAAATATTTGTAGGCATATTTATAGCTATTAAAATTTAAAGAATTAGATCCCAACTCTATGGAATGTGAAATTGCTTTTCACGAAAATTTTATGTAAAATTGCTAGTATAATTTTTGCTGCCTTAAACAAAAAGTAAGTAGATTAAACTCGTCGAATTAATAAAGTATTATGTAATTAAAGAAAAAAACTTATGTAATTAAAGAAAAGAAAAAACGCAATAACAAAAAAGGGCAGTAAATAGTTCGGTATTTGTATTCCATCATTTATTTGACGTCTGGTGGATTGTCCACCAATGATACATCAAACACGCTACATGCAAAATGCCACGTAACCTAAATACCGCACATATACAGGGTTATTCATTTTAAAATAAACAGGGTCTTATTTTTGAAGTTGCCTGTACTTTAAGAAAAAAAGAATATGGTAATTTTATGTTTTTTTTCGTGGAATTTAAAAATCTTATCAGAAAAACATTTCAAAACAAGTGTAGAGTGACTTTTGTTTTAAATGGAATACCCTGTATTTTTTTATATTAATGAATAGAGATTTTCACGGGGAATCCGGTGATATACGGGAAAGCTGGGTTTATTTCCTGCGGTTCTGATGCAATTGATTAATAACTGCATTATACTATAGGGCTAGTTTTACCCATAGATAACCTACATTTAGATCCGCAGTGGCAAGAAGCATTTTTCGGATTTTTACGACCTCGCGCAGTGGGTGGACGAACATGCGCACTTAAAAGCCGTGGCAAAATACAAACACCGGCACCCCGTTCCCTCCGTCCGCGGTCTGACGGTGACGCTCATTAGCTACCGTACTTCGAACAGAAAACCAGGACGCCGTCAACAAATTCTTTTCGATAATGCGGATAGATTTTTTGTCGCCGGATGTGTTTACCCTCAACTGGCTTGCGCACAAACCGGTTTTTTCGCCCATGAAATGTAACTTTTGTTTCGCGCAGGTTATAACATTGGCAATGCATCGAGATCAGTGGTTTTACCTAAAAAACCTGGCTGCCACAGGTTACTGGTGCTTATTTATCAAACTTAAGAATTAAAAAATAAGTTTATTACTTTTTGGAGCAGTTTTATAATGAGGTTTTTATTAGAAAAACGGCTAAACAATGACACTGACATTGACATGACAACAATTGTTGTGATAATATTATGTACAAAAGGCAAAAATTAAATGCAATAAATTTTATTTGGGCAACTTTTCTGTACTTATTTTAACAATTCCTAGGGCTGTAGAGCCGTAGTGACACTTTTCCGGACATAGGTCCCTATAGTAAAATGTTTTCTACTATTGCACTAACCCCTAGAACTTTGATACTATAGTTCGAAACACCCTGTATAATTTAGTGGCATGATATTATGTACACAATAAGGATTCACATTTAGTTTATTTGATATTCTTTGTCTTGTAACATCAGACATTGACAGTCCTGGTTAAAGCGCCGCGACGCTCCATACAGTGCATTTCTTTTATGTCACCCCCTTTTTATTTTTAAAAAGAATTAATAGTCATAAATAATATACTTTAAGGTGAAACTAGCAGATAAAAATTTAAATATGGCGGCGGGGCGCCATCTTGGAAAAAAATGGAAAAAGGGGTCTTGTGACACATCATTTTAAAGCTCCTGATAAGTAGGTACTTTATAACTCTAGAATATAAAGTCAATATTTTCACCTAATACGAAATGGCGGTACTTTAAAAACTACCTTAATACCTGATTTGGATGGCCATATTTCCAAAAGTAATAAAGTAAGATGTACTTACTACTACTACTAGTGTTTTCTTTGGACACTTTAAGTAATTAGATATTTAGGTAATTTTTAAAGTACCGTCATTTTGTATTGGGTAAAGGTATTAAATTTATACTCTAGGATTATAAAAGTACATTTCAGGAACTTTAAAATGATGTGCCAAAAGATCCTCCTTTCCATTTAATTTTTTCCCAAGATGGCTCCCAGCTGCAATCTTGAAATTTGTATCTGTTAATTTTACTCTAAAATATAGTTTTTATGCATCTATTTTATATCCCAAAGTTGTATTCTTAAAATTTATCCGTTTAAAATATAAAAGGGGAGGGCAACATTAAAGAAATGCACTGTATGTACCGATATGAATATTCGTGGTAGGCTCGTCATAAGGAACCCCTAAATAACGTTTTAAAAGGGATCTGGTTAGTTAGGGATTTGATCATTAGTCCATTTGTTTACTAGCCCAGGCACTAAATTAAAATTCGTTGCTATTGATTTTAGATATACAGTATGGCTTAATAAATGTGCAGCAAAATGCAAATTTTATATAGCTAATTTAAAAAAATATATTTTACATAAAAGTTGAAGGATGGTCCTTTTTCCTTTTAACTATTTTGGTAATTGTCAGCTTACTTAGAAAAGATCCAAAAAAGGATATACAAAACATTTCAAAAAATTAAAACCTCAGGGAAGAAAAATACATTTTAAAAAATATAACAAAATGTTAAATAAAAATGTGATTTAGAAGTTATTCCTAAATTCCAATACAATTTCTTTATTTATTAATTATTTTTTTAAACGCCCTACAAGTAGAAAATATTTAAAGATTATAAAAAAGTAAAAAGTTAGATCATGAAAGAAGCAATATAAATTTTTAAATTAAGAAAACAGTGTTGCCAGAGAATAAGTTTTGGAGGGAGAAAAGGGGTCGACCTCTAATTTGTCCGATATTTGTTACTCACTACAAACTATAAAACTAAAATGCTAATTTAGCTGATTTGCGCTTTGCCAAACCGCTTTTAATCCTTGACTCATCGAAAAACGTTTTGTGTGCAGGTAAATGTATTTTTTTTTTTGTTAAAATTTAAACGTTACTACGATAAATAGGAGAGAGAAGTTGGTATCAAAATTTTTAAGGAAGAAAAATAGGTCACCCTTTTCGCAAACTATTTGTTTTATTCCTTCTATTTCCGTATTTAGGTGCCACATTTTTGAAGAGCAAAAAAGGGTCCTCACTTTTACAACGCCTACACTTCCTACCACAACATGTTTCATGTTCTTTTTTGGGAAAGGGGGTCCACATAACCGTTCACATTAAAAACCTAAAAACAAACGGATTTTCAAAACAAATTTTTCTTCTTTTTCATGCAACCCCCCTTCCCCCCTTTATATACGTTTATGACATCTTTGCAACAAAAAAAAAACACATTAGCTAAACAAGTTACAGCATTCCTTGCAACTGTTTGATTATTGTTTAAAATATGTCAAAATTATGCTCCCTAGCCAAATTATTGCACGGAATCAACATGTTATGTATGTACAGGTGATATGCTACTTACTTTGACTTACACTAAATACATGATTATACCTGATACTTGCATTTTAAGCTTAAGATTATGCAAAACTTTTTAATAAGATTTTTTCCTGTAAAATTACTAATAATTAGGTTTTTCTTATTAAGTAGACACAGTGTATGTTTTTTTATTCTATAAGAAGTATCTTTAAGGAAAATAAACGACTTCTTCCAGTTAGCTTATGAATAAGACCTTATATTTTTAATCGAGATTAGAAAACACCCTGTATAAAATAAAGAAGACTTTAATAGCAGTAATAATAATTTATCGTTAAAATTTGCAACCGAGCCACCCCTCTAAAGGACATCTAAGCGTTTTAGTGGCCACGCGCTATTAAATTTCTCCGTAAACAGCTCGGCTTTCGGGCTTTTCAGGCACACTTTCAGGGTGCGACAGTCTGGCGCCACTGATGAAATTATTGCATTGTTACATTCGACAAACGGCCGATATACCGTGATTTATCCAGAAAATTTATTGAAATGTCTGTCCAAATCTTTTGTATTTTTTTTAATTTTAATCTTAGACAGAAAATTGTAATTTTGGTTATGGTAGTCCAAGAGGGGATTTCGGGATTTACTACAGCGCGGCAGATTAAGGGGAGGGGTAAGGGTTTCGGCGTCAAAAAGAGGTTTTTGTGTATTTTTTTTAGAGATGGATAAGGCAAATTTATTAAAAACCTTTTGTAAATTGTTAGGTATACTTTTAACAATATTGTGTAAATTTTTCATCAGGAAAGTTTGACAAACAAGCCGGTGACGGAATTTCTTCCAGAACGTCTTTAAAAAGAAACAATTTGCGGTGTTCACTGTATCTCGGTTGAAAATTATCTGAAATTAAAGACTATTAAAATTTAGTCAAAGTATCATCAAAACTTAACTTAAACATTCTCTGATTATTTTCATTTTTATTTAAAATTTTTGGGGCCATCTAAAGCTTAAACTACAATTTTTCACAAAAAATTACGCCATTTTGTAGGTAGGAAACCCCCTTAATTATCAAAAAAAAAATGTTATTTAAACGTTTGGGCCCGATATTTTATATGTGGAAAATTTGTAGCAAGTTTGAAATTTTTC
Organism: Listronotus bonariensis; assembly: GCA_014170235.1. Taxonomy (NCBI): domain Eukaryota; kingdom Metazoa; phylum Arthropoda; class Insecta; order Coleoptera; family Curculionidae; genus Listronotus; species Listronotus bonariensis. The sequence continues at coordinate 17,587 of JACEGR010001080.1, forward strand.
GGTCAAGTAGTTTTTAAATGATAGTGAACACGGGCTTAAAAAAGTAGTTTTGAGAAAAACGCATTTGAAGGTTTGTGAGGTAAAAAGGTGCAACGACAGAGTCATGCTCGTTTCTCGGTTGAAAATATTGTATACATACAGTGTATAAATACATACCCACAAATATGAAATACGTCTATATGGATTTAGTTACCAGTCTTTAAAGAATAAATTATATTTTGAAAAACCATAATGGACCATAACGATAGAAGTGCGAACGTCCGTAGTTGACAGAGCTAACAGGATACTAACTTTAAGAGTTTTGGTCGGATCAACTTAAAATTTTGAGAATATATTCCTAAAATGTTTAACAATAAGTTAAGACAATAATATAATTTGATTTTTTGAAAGTACAAACCCTTACCAGAACTTATTTTTCAACAGTAGATCAGTTTATTTTTCCCCTTTTACAATAATATTAAATAAAAATAATCAACTGAAAATCTTGACCTAATTGTTTCCTATTTTATCCCCAATTTCTCCGGTTAAAGAGGTCTTTTAAAAATATTATTTTTATCTATTGTCCTCATGGGACAAGGGACAACTGACATAACTAATTACTATTATTTTATTTAGGGCATTGAATTGCTGCTAAATGGGCTAAATTTAATAACTATAATAATAAAAATGAATTGTCGGTTTACGCTTAAAATTTCTTAAGCCGCGTTCAGCAATTCGCCAAACATCCGTCCCAACTAACCAACCTGTTTGTGCGCTTCTTTAACGCCAAAACACTAATAAGCTCTGAATCACCGGCGAATAATTCGCCAAGCCCTTGAAACGACGCACGGTGCATCGATATGTGGACAAAAATGCCAAAATCAATATTTTTATAAAAACCTAAAATGTCTGCAATTTTACTCACAGATAACCAGATAATAACAAGACAACTCGTTTTTCTTCTTTTTATCTTGCCAATATAAAAATATGCAGCTTTTTATTGGGTCCTTTTTGTACTTGTGTACGAATCAGCAAATATTTTTTGTATTAATTAGCTGCAACTATCTGCAACTTTTTATGACATTTAATTTTTAGTTACGAGAGGTCCCGAAAATCCAAAAAACAAATAAAAAGTTTGAAAAACACTTAATTTACCAAAATTTGGTAGTTTAAATGATATTATTATTTAAGTTAGAATTTGTTAATGTTGTTACGTAAAAAGAAAGTTTTTATAGGATAAAGCTCCTTAATCCTTAGTTTATTATATTAAAAATTGACTATTTAACAATATTTTTTGTTCAAAAAATAATAATCATGTAATTATAATTGTTATTACTGGAGGAGTTCGCATAAAAATACTTTATTTGCTATTTGCCAGTAGTGTGTCCAACGCACTCGTGGTGGGACAACCGCTTGACACATTAACCATGATGCATCACAGGATTAGAATACCTGTATTTTCTAATATCTTACGTAGTACATGGGTCGGTGTACAAGCGACGACATTTGACAAGTTTTTAAGAGTATGTTTACATACTCGCGTTTCCAGTATAAGGATGTGAGTTTGTAACTTACAAATAATGTGTACAAAGAATTATTAGGTAAAGTTACTTAAATTTGATAATGGGCAATTTAACTGAAAAGAAATATGATATGTTATTCAAATATTAGAATCATCGCAGTTCAATTTAAAAGTACAAAAATTCTGGGTACATCCACAGGGTTTTTGTTTTTTTTTAATTGAAAAAACAAATCATTATATACTTTTATATTAATTTGCCCGTATGTCAAAGCTTTGATATCGCACCGGTACTATACTTTTAAAAGGCGGTCAAAAATTCTATAAATTATGAAGACCAAGTGAACCTGCGCTTGGAATCTTTTAGACAACTTTTAATATCATAACATTAAGGGTTTCAAAAGAAGTAAAATAAATTTAAAATAATAAACGTTTTGTTGTTTGTAGTATTTTGTATTTTTTGTTTTACCAAATACATACCTATACATATGTAAGTAAAGCAAGGCAAAAAAACTATTTTTAAAAAATTACTTTAATTGTCCACTTAAATAAAATTTTGTATTATTTGTATTTATTAACGGTATTCCAAATAAATTTTCAAAATAAGTATTTTTTTTAAATTAAAAATATAAATAATGTAATTAACAAAAATATTTGAACAAATGATGGTATGAGGAATCTTGGTTCTTGGGTTTGGACTGCGTCAAATTAATATCGTTTATCGACGTTTATTTAAAATAAAAAAATTATAATTTGGCAAAGATAGGTAAAGATCTAATATAATATTAAATACTTTCCAAACTAAAGTAAACTATATCCAAAAAAGAACTGGTCGTAAATATACAGGGTTTTACAAAGCAAAAATTAATTATTCATTGGTATTTACACTAATCCATTCCTTTTTTAAATTTTAGTTTTTAAACTTTAAACAATTACTTGATACATAAAATTTCGTGTCAAATAAAGGTGTCACCCAAAACAATTAAAACATTTTTCATTCTTACTTTTAAAACACTAAAGAAAATTTAAAGATCTCTGTAAAAGTATATCGAGCTAAAAAAGTCAGAGCAAAAGTTGTTTACCCAAAATCTTTTCTTATTCTTTTCTAAGTAGTTAATAAAAGATTTTACTAATTAAACTTGTCTGAAGTGAGTCGCAAAGTAAACTTTAATTTTTGCGACAAAGAAACTTTGCAATAATACTTCCTTTATTAAAACTTTTGTTTGTAACAGTTTAAATTTCAATGATTCTCTCATAGTTTTAAAGTAACGAACATTGTTTTTAGGGGTTTTTAAATTTACAGGATGTTTCACAACTTATCCAATGATCAAAAAATTAAAAGGATTGCTAATAGAAAATGATCCCCATATATTTTCAATAGACCTGCGCAAGAATTTTTACCCCACACTGGGAGAATTGCTGTACACCTTTGCACATGCGCAGTTGTTATAAAGGTTAGCAATTTTTATTTAAAACCCAATATAGTGTTGGCAACATTGACAAAATTAGCAGTATTTTAATAAATATAGTGGTTGCAACACTGAAAACGTTTACCTATGCGGTGACAGGGTCACACTCATCCTAATTTAATTTATAATTTGGGATTTCCCGATCGTAAAATCCAGGTAAAATTGACGCCGTCGACCGACCAAACCCAATCTCCCATCTACGGTCGACCGTTATCAGGTATAGTTATTTGGTATTTGGTGTTTTATTTGTGCGTTGTGAGTAATTCTTGGTGTTTTTTAAACTTTTATTTAATTTAAGTTTTGCATAACCAAAACTAAATAATGAGTAAGTAGCAAATTTCCTGTTTTAAATAATACTCTTTTTGCCATGCAGTCAATTTTTTAGAGATCAATAAATCCATTATTTTTTGAAATAGTCATGGTTTGGGTTAATTTTGTTTAGCGGGAAAAATTGTATTTAACGATTATAGAAAAATATATATGGGGTTCCATTTAAAATAACAAACTTGCACTATATACGAAAATTGGCCGTTTTCGTAAGAAATAAATGTCACAACCAAATGGCAAGGATATAAAAAGAAACTTAAAAAAATCTAAGGCTTTTCGCGAAAACCGCATTTTGATAATTTTATTTCTTCTAAAATTATTCGCGGTGAAAATGGGTTAAAATATAGTCGGAATAAGTTAGCATTGGACTGATGCATTTATAATTACACAAAATAAAATATGGCAGTTTAATTAAAATAATTTGACATATTTTCAAGTTATAACTACGTAGCCATAAGCAATTTCGTCGGCAATATCACGATGTGGCGTATCTCAAAAAGTAGGAAAATTGACTAGAGCTGATGTAATTGCTTAAAAAAGTTGCTTCTCAATATTACAAATTGGCATAAGTTAGATTTTAATACCTTTCAAAGTTATAGAAATATAATACTAAGCCTATTTTATTTTACTTAAAAAAGAGTAGTACAAAAATACCTTAAAAGCACCCTCGTGAAATTTAAACATAAAGATACGCCGCTTCGTGATATTGAGGACGATTTATACCATATAATATCTTGTAGATTGCTTATTGCTCGTATGTTAAAAAAGGAACATAGGTATCTTTCTGTGGAATGTTTTGAATAAAATTAAATAGTCCAAGCGATTCCATTGCGCTTTAAGCCTAGTTTAAGATTATTACATTATCAAGTTTATTTCAAGTTGGCATTCGTAGGCAAATTAAATCAATAATTACTTACTGGGTTCATTACCAATTTTAATATTTGTGATTCGCTTTTTTTGTGGTTTCAATTACAAATATAAAGTCAGTTTGGCCCTAACCCCAAAAATAAACAATTTCAATGGCGCCAACGGGAACGAAATATCAGTTTATGAATTGAGATTTATTCCTCAAACAAAATACACCAAATCTAATTGCTTTTATAATAAAATACCAACTATTCAGTTTTGTTGTGTCAAGGTAGTGTTAAGAAGGAAGATAATAATACATAAAATGGCGTGCAGGTTTGAGGTTCAGTAGAAGTGGGTCCACATGAATCAAAAGAAGGTGTTTTAGCAATAAAATGGAATTTAAATTGAGATCAGTGCTTCTAAGCACTCTCGTTTGCTAAATCTTAATAAAATCGGCGATACGACCGAAAAATAAAAAAATATACAACAAAAAATAGTCCCCAATATAAAACCGGTTTACCTTTTAGGGACTGCTATGAAAGACGAATACAGACTTAAAATAAAATATTTAAATATGTATACCCCAAAATTACTTGGTATATTTTCTTTATAAATGAATCATATACAAAATGTTAAACCCGGTCCTGTTGTTTGTTTTCGGCTAGTCAGTAAATGTTTATTGCGCATGCCCACAAGTGTACTGCGCAGTGCCCACGTAGGAGTTATTGTGATTTTCGCTGCATTCATCCATATTTATTTTTCAGATCATTGAACTTATCCGTCAAACTTTAAGGGTTAATAAAAATATGAAAAAACTTCAAAAAAAAATTGTCCCATACGTCTTAGTTTTCGAACTACAGGGTGTTAAAAATTAAAAAAATTTTTTTTTAATAATAATTTTTATATCAATGCAGATATTTTTAAAAAATTTGGAGGATGCCTTCTATGCACCTAAACACATTTTTTGACATACAAAAAAACTTATTATTACCAGTGTCGTGCATGAGGGGTTTAAAGTAGATATTTTTAGTAAAAAATGGTACACCACTGCATTTTTATTATTTTTTAGAAATTCACATTAGGTTTTGAAAAAACTATCGTTGAAACTGGGTTTAAAACAAACTTGATCTCTTGACTTATTTTTATTTGATGCACGGTTTTCGCGTACATACAAAAAAAACATTACTCGGCACGGTCATTTTGTATGGACAATATCAAATTCTACAGTGAAAAATTACCTTCGATATTTATTCTTTAATTAGTTAGGGATTTGACCATGCCGAGAAATGGTTTTATTTATTTACGCGAAAACTGTGCGTTAAATAAAAATAAGTCAAGAGATCAAGTTTGTTTCAAACCTAATAAGAATTTAAAAAATTATTTTTATAAAAAAAAATGCAGTGGCGTACCATTATTTTAATAAAAAATATTTACTCCAAACCCCTCATGGACGACGTTGGTAATAATTTTTTTATTTTGTGTCAAAAATCTGCTTTGGTGGAGAGAAGGCATCCCCTAATTTTTTTAAAAAATATCTTAATTGGTATTCTAAAATAATATAGTATAAAATAAGGTAACCGTTTTTTTTTTTGCGACGGCCACTAAAAAGCTTTATTTTGATAAAAAAAACACTGGAAATGTGTGTGGAAACCATCCCAGGTATTCCTCGCCAATTTTGATGAAATTGCAATATGTAGTAGTTTTTTCGTCATTAAACACTTTTAAGGGCAATGTACCCCTAAAATCAACCTTATTGTTTTTCAATGATGGAAAAATGATTTGACCCTTATAAAATTTTCGATAAATAAAAACAAAGCTGCTTTTTTATAATCAAGTATTTCTGATCAAATAGAGACAAATCTTCGAAGGGCACCGCCCAATATTTCTTGATTTCGATCGAAAATTGTAAATCGAATTGAGAATCGAGAATCAAGGGTCTTGATTCCACGGCAGATTTATTTTGAATTCTTCAAAATAAACATTAAACCCGTAGCTAATTTATTTTCTAAATCATATTATTTCAATTTAACGTCGGAGATAGTGCAAAACCTCGAATCTACAACCTTTTAATATCGTTATTTTAGGGGCAAATTGGTTCATTTTTAATAATTAATTAGAGTAATATTCAAGTTTTTTTTTATATATCTTACCATAAACTATCTGTTCTGTCTGCCATCAAGATCTAATGTAGAATGCCCGCAAAATAAAAATTAGCTACAGTTGTTAGATACGCGGAATTATCCAATGCTAGTTACGCGTATTTGCACTAACCACAACGTTAAGACATCTATCACTATTTTTACCAAAAATTTAATTTTTATACTTAATTTTTATTTTGCAACGATTTTTTTGTTTCAAATATAATTTTATTTTTTAAATTTAATTGTTAGGTTAAGCAAAAGCCGATATAATCCATAGTTGGATCATAGACTAACTTAATAGCGCTTTAATATTTTAATGATAATTTACAATAATTTAAGCGTCGGATTAAACAACGTTGAAACATTAAACATTACATTTTATTTTTATTTTTTTAAAGGGGCAAAAATCTTTATCTATATTTGTGTAACAGTTGCATTTTTATGCCGTTAGGCGTAACTACACACGACGTAATGATTTTATAGCTTAGGAGTATTTTGCAGCCCCCAAAAAAAAAAAAGAAGGAAAACGTTGTAACTGCTTGTAACTTTTAATGTTGTTGGTTTAAATGTAGACGACAATGATTCTTCATCAGTGATACTAAACGAATGTCGAACTTCCATTGTCTTTATTTTAAACTATTTACACAGTGTGAATAGTTCCCAATAAGGAACTGGCTAAACAATCTCCGGCTGTTTTGCTTAATTATAAGAAGAAAACCTTCGCCCGGCGGTTTTTTCTATTTACGTATATGAAAACCGCCAAAAGTGTAAATTTTGTTATTACTGGCTGTTTTTACTTATTTTATCGGTGAAATGCCGTCACTCGGTGGCGGTGCTAATTATTAATGTTAATCTTACCATAATAACTATTTATTCTGCTGTACCGTAAGCGTTTAGTTTGCTTGTGGTTTTATTGTCTAATATTGTAGTTTGGTTTATAGTACCTTTTGAAAAAAAAAATTGGAGTAGTTTAGCGGGATGGGGACAGGCAAATAAAACCACTATTGTTTTTATGCCAGCGTTTCGTGTCTGGATTGCCACTTTATCAAGGGCCTATAATTAAAAAAGGCACATTACAAAAATATTTCGTAATATTGACCCAATATTTATTAACAATTAAACACACTTAAAAAATATTGTTATTCAAATAAGGCAAAGAAAGAACTTACCAGGACGTCAGCATGAAACTTAGCAATTCGATATAACTTAAAATTCCTAAAAGGGGAAAATTATTTGTCCTAAAATTAAATTAAAACCAAAATAAAAAAAAACATAAAAAAAAATAAAAAGTTAGATAGGTATGCGGAATTTGAACTCAGAACCTGTTGTCTACGTGTTAACATTCATAATCCCGTAGCTACGGGCCCATTTAAATTTATTTTTCTTAAATGTTAATATATGCAGTGTTTATAAATTATTATTTATCTTGTAACTTTTTTTTGTGAGAATTTTGTTAGAATCACTAATTAAAACGTTGTTTTATACTTTACTCATCATTTTCTTAAAGCGTCACAAAATAATAAAAAAGGCGTGATGAACTTTTATTGCATTTGTATTTTTAGTCGGCCTTAAAAGAGACAAACAAAACTAATAAAATAAAAAGTAGGTATTTTTTTAACCTAAATACCTATATTTTTTAAATAAGTTGTTTTGCGACTAATAATTATTTGATTTGCGTTGTTTACTACGGTTTAAAGAATGTTGCAATATAAACGTACAAGTTATTAAGTACGCTACCACTTACAATGTTGTTTTGCAAAAATTGATCAAATGACAAACTAATATATATTATTCACGCTGTTTTTCTAGTAATATTCTAAGCAAAGAAGTTTATTATAAATTATGTCCAAGAATTAATCGTTTTCGAGAAAATCGGCTCGTAAATATTGAAATTTTTTCTAACATTTGGTAACATTGAAATACAACAGGGATATGAGCGCACGAGGATGGCAACTGATTGTCGAAGTGCTGTTAAATGTAGAGGAGCCACCGGCAGTTCTTTGCTTTTGTTTAAAGTGTCATCACTTATCTTTGCTTTGGTATATTATGATTCTAGTAGATAATTTTTATTCTTCCATATTTTTTGCACAAAAGAGATAGGTATACTTAAAATATATCGCTTCAAATAACCGATTTTAAGATATTTTAGCATAAAAGTTTTATTTTATATAAAAAAATGTCCTTTGCATTTCTTCACGCTTTATTTAGGGCATCTGGTTTGCTCCAAAAGGTCTGTACAAATGGTTAATTAAATTTTTTTACGCAAAAATACAACAATTCAAACTAATTTGGTTTCGTTAAAAAGTTGATCGTTTCCTAGATACAGGGTGCCCAAGTAAAAAACAAATAATTGGAAAATTTAAAACCCTGTAACTTGCAATCCAGCAACCTTTCTAAGAAAATAAATTGCATCAGATCGTTGTTTTTGGCCCAAAAAATTGTAGTAGTATTTTGCATAGACCTATTGGACACTACCAGGTAGCCTGGATATGGCAAACTTTGGTAAGGAATAAAATGTTTAATCTAAAATATTTCAAAGACGGTTGCTCGTAGCGATATTTATTATACTGTTTAAGCAAATAGGTATTGGGATATCGGCCAGTAAAGCATCAACAAAGGATGTATGTGACGCAGTCAATACGAAATGTTTACATGCGGGTATTCACGTTAGATTGTCTCTTTTCTTTACATTGCCTAAGTTATTTAGCTGATCCAGTACATACCTTTTTGTACAAAAAATATGGAAGAAGTATAGAAGAATAAAAATATAATACTTAAATTTTAATATAGCTAGGCAAAAAAAGTTATATACTTTAAACCTATGCAAAGGACTGTAGGTGACTTCCCTACATTTTAGGACAAAAACGTTACCATATTTCAACCCCACTTTAAAGAACCTTTAATACTTAAAATATTTAAAAATAACTTAAATAAAATAAAAACTTTTACATCCTGTATCTTGCAACCGATACACTTTTAATTCATTAAATATTTATTATAGTTTAGGTAAATTACGTTAGATCGTTGAATTTTGGTCAATAGAATTTCTGGTAGCATTTTGTACACTATTACTTTTAATAACCCTATGTAATAAACCAAGGAGTTAAACGTTATAGGGAGAAGGGTAAATTAGGTAACGATATATAGAGCATACCTGTTACTACTTACACAGTTTTCTACTTAGCTCAATTGCTTAGTTCAAAACATATTCGAATTTTTAAGGAAGCGCAGACGCATTTTAGAATTACCACGCTTTTCGCATCCCTTCGAAAGGATACAGTCCTGCTATCTGAACGCTTGAATGCAAGGTCCTGCTGTAATCCTGAATTCTGTTATAGAGAAATACCGAGCATCCGCGTGCTCGACCGACGTGGTTCCGTTTGTTATTGTCGTGCGGTGGTGAATAACTTGAGAAGAGTTTTAGGAGAATTTATTATTGTTTTAAGGATGCACCTGAGCTGCAGGAGTTTGCTTTGTGTGCTGTTTATGGAAATTTGTTTATTTCATGGTAAGTTTTTTTGCTTGCTTGTGCAATAAGTTTCATAATTATTAACTATATTTATTAAGCCAATTATTTATTTTATTGGGCTTTAAAATATGATCCGATATACGGGATGTATCTAAAAGGTGCAGAGAAAATGCTACTACAAATTCCTGAAAAAAATAACACGATCAAACTCAATCTACCTTTTTTAATAATCGGTGTATTGTCACCAAAATTTGACTGGTGGTTGGAGACAAAGGATCTGATATTAACTCCAGAAGGCGCCCCCTGTGGTACCATTCATAAATAACCTACGAAATTACTTTTTTAAATCGCTTTGTATGTAGCTTTCAAATAAAAAAAATAATTTTTTCGTTTAGGCATCCGGCTTTGAGATATCTGGATTTAAACACATCGCTTCGTAAATAGCCAGGTTTCAGCTATACAGGGTGTTACATAATTGGTTGCTAGTTTTTAAAAGTATTAATCTTCGGGCGAATTTAAGAAAAAGTTAAAATAAACATATGTCCTAAATGTCGCAACTTGTGAGATACAGGTGGTAAGCTTATAAAAAGCTTTTTACCAGTCTGTATCTCAAAAGGTAAGTCATTTAAAACATAAATTTATTTGATTTTTATGAAATCCAGGTGCTAAAACCTGAAAGATTTACACTTCAAATACCTAATTCTAAAACACCCTGTATAACTTAGACCCGGCCATACAAGAATTAATTTCTTTCAATCAAGATACCTCTAAAACGACTGCTTATGTAAGATATGTTGAAGAATAAACATTTTCATCCAAAAGTTATAAAGATAGTAGCTTATGTAAGTTACCTCGGGTGGCGCACTCTAGAGTCTACAACAAAATTGATAGCATATTTTTATTTTTAGCTTTTAAAGTTCCTTTAAGCCAAATATTGTGACAATACACACAGTGTATTAAAAAAAATATTTATAAAAAAAATCAAAATACGTTTTTCACATCCTGTATCTCCAAAATCATCCACGTTTGAATTAAGATAAATTGGTAAAAAGAGATCTTCTCTTTTTGACAGTTAAGAGAAAGAATTCCTGCTTTTCGTGTCATTCAAGTCAAAGTGGCTGTACCGGATCCATGCTAAATAATACGAAAAGCAAGAGTTTTAAAAGAACAATGTTACTGTTCGTAGGTAAGACATAATCTCACCGTTGATACCGTAGGTACTGAAAAGAATCATTTAGTGATCGGTATTAAGTTTTACCGAAAGTCGACAAGTAAACCATGAAAAATAAATGGAAATAAATCCCTACCGTCGTAATAATATATGAAAAAGAGATCTTCCCTTTTCGACAATTAAGAAAAAGTAATTCCTGCATTTTGTGTTATTCAGCTGGACCCTCTCACCTGAGTAGTTTTAGTTTTGCCTGCCCCACAGGACTTATCAAAGTGGCTGTACCGAGTCGATGCTGAATTTATTTTTAAAGATAAATTGTGTTAGATCGTCGTATTGTGGCCTAAGAAACTTGTGGTAGCATTTTTCCACACCCTTTAGAGACACCCAGTTCAGGTGCCATTTTTATTCATCACCACGTCTAATTTTTTGGTATTTTTGAATATACAGGGTGGAATTTAATGGATGGCTTAAAATGCAGGGTACAGCTTATTTTAGGAAGAAAAGTTTATATGAATGATGTCCTAAACCTCTTAACTGGGCTACAGTGTGTGGAAGTTTTAAAAAAATGTTTTCTTATCATAACTGTAAAACGGTTGAAAGTATTTTTATGAAATTTGACACAAATTTACTAAACACCATAGGATATTTTTAACATAAAAGAATTTGAAATATCTATACCAGTGGCGTCCGTACGAGATAAATACTGGAAATTTTCAAAAAAAAAAAATATAGTTCGCTTTTTATTTTTCCAAAAATAAAATTTATTTTTTAAATTCTTATTTATTTATTAATGAAATTTAATTTTTTTATTTTTTTTGTTTGACGCACCGTTTTTGCATAAAAACTAAAAATAGGGGCTTAGTCTGCTAGTTTAAATTAATTTCGCTATACCAAAGATGCCTTAAAAACCAACAAAGAAAGTTCAAGAGGTCAAATTTCTAAAATAAACGGGAAGCTTAAAAATAATTTGTCCTAAAAAAAGCAATGGCATACCTTTTTTTTTCTTGAAAAGATAAATTTAAAAAGACTTCTTCATCAAAAAAAAGGATGTTAGTGGATTAATGGTAAATTTTTTAAAAATATCTTTAAGAGTTTTAAAGTTATGATATAAAAACAATTTTTTTCCTAAAAGTTTAACAGCCTGTAGCTTAAAAGTTCAGACGTTTAGGACATATGTTCATATAAACTTTTCTTCCTAAAATAAGATAAGGAATAATACCCTGTATTTTTCGCCATCAATTAAATTACACCCTGTAGAATAAAAAAGAATCTTTTGTTTGATAATTACTTCGTCAGTTTTAGTTTGCAATGCAAAACGATTTTTAATATTGTTTAGATTTTATGTACAATAAAAAAATAAATAGTTGGTTTAATTACCTTTTAGATTTTAAAACAAATAATTTTTCCGACATTCTGAAAAATGGGTTAATACTCACCTAAACATGGCACCAGAGTGACGAAAGGTTGCTGAGTGAGGGTATAGGATTTATTATTGTAATATTATGTTAGAATATTGCGTGCACCTCGATAACGTTATTTATCTTAATCAAGGGTGCAATTATACAAGGTGCTTGGAGAGTTCATGTTATAAATTATAGGGTTAATAAAGTGAGCTATTATATTTTAACTGTATAAGGAAAAGTTTTCCTTCACATCCAAAAATTGTTCTTCTATCTCTTGAATAGTTGTCACAGTCAGGCCCGACAAAAGGGCATTAAAGGCTGTACAAATTACCAGGGCTCGGACTGATTGGGGGCCCGGACTAAATGACAGGTACCCGCGCGAGATGTAGATTATGCAGAATATCACATATGAGCAGGTGATCTGCAAACTGCAGTTTTTGACAAAATGAACAAAACCGAGTTATGTATGGGATAAATAGTGTTCCATCCGACAGAACACACAGGTATTTTTGTATGGCTTTTTTGGGGAATAAATGCTTTTTTATTCCAAATGTGGTCTTAAGGATGGAACACTATTTAAAATATAATATCCTATACATAACTCGGTTTTGTTGATTTTGTCAAAAACTGCGGTTTGCAGATCACCTTCTTATATAATATGCTTTTCAAGTTTTCTTAAGGGGCCACTTTTTGTTATACCGGGGCCTGGCACGGATCTAGGCCGCCCTGGTCACAGAATCAATACTATTTGGAAGACGCAACAAAAAGCACTTGTACTTATGCTCCTTTTCATACAGAGCATTCTAAGTAAAACAAGTTACCTCCATATAATTCCACTATTTGTACACTTATAGAAAAATCCTAAAAACGAATTTTTGTTTTTGGGCGACACGTTCTGGTGTCAAAATTTACTTGAGCAGGATAATCCCGTCCACCCACCAATACAAACGTCAAAAAGTTTTAAATGGGAAAGTGGTTAAGTGATACTTATCTCAAAGGGTGTTTAATTCTTTCTTCGACAGATTTAAGTTTTTCAAAATGGGTTTAGTAGTTTTCGAGAAAATGTACAATGTTCTATTCAAATAAATAAAAACATACCCCGCGTCCCATTTTAAATAGTAAAGGTTAGGTCGTTTCCGGCTTAACCGGAAGTAACAAAAACAACTAAATCTTTGAAATATTGCACATTTAGGTGATATATCTACTAAACATTTTTTTAAAGCTACAGAGGCTAAAGGCACCAAGTATTAAGGGGTAGGTTTTCTCGGCAACTACTGAACCCATTTTGAAAAACTTAAGTCTGCTAAAGAGATAATTTAAAACCCTCTAAAATAAAAAAAAACAAAAAGATTGATTATTAAGATGGTAACAAAGTATAGAGGGTGTTTTATTTAAAATAACAAAGTTGCTCCATATCGGAAAATCGGCCATTTTGTTTTTATATTAACGGATTATTTTCGTTGGGTTCACTCCAAAAACTAGAAAGAATGGGACCGCTTCAGATTGTTACAACCAAATGGCGAAGAAATAATAAAAAAACTTTTAAAAAATTTAAGGCTTTATGCGAAAACCGCATCTTGATAACTTTATTTGTTCTTAAGTTATTTGCGGTCAAAATGGGTCAAAATAAAGTCAGACACCCTGCTCTAAGTTCTGTTAAAAATTGTCTTATAATAAATGAAACATTAAAAAATAACTAAAATTAAATACAAATTTTGTCACCCTGTATCACCAAACGATAAATTTCATGACTAAGGTAAATGGTTTTAGATCGTTGTACTTTGGTCCTAGAAATTTGTGATAGCATTTTGTTCAGACATTCTAGAGACACCCTCTATGTAAAAATACATTAACCCAAAACCGGATTATCGGTGATCCATGGTCAGTTTTTAAAGAAAAAATATGTTTAAATAAATAGATCAAAAAGCATCTCTATGATAAAACCTAATAATTTATTTTTCAATTTATAAGGATTATTGAAAAATTATTGAAAACGCTGTTTATGTGTATAATAAAATAAAAGTAAAATTTAATCTTCAGAAGTTCCCACATTTCCGAATAAAACGGCAAGTTTTTTAATTAAATTTTGCCCTTACCCTACTAAAGATATATTTTTCGTTTAACTTTAAAAAATACAAAAAAACTTTATTTCTTAGAGATTTCTTGTTTACAATATTACATAGTCGGATAAAAGTTTTGATTAAATTTATCCAACTTTACGAATTTGATATCTCAATATTTATTGCGTTCCACCTGAAAACAAAAGTTGTTATTGCCAGGATGCACCTAAAACAACTTTTAAAAAATATCATAAAAATGAGTTTTATAACCAAATTTTATTCTGCAGGTTGTAATAATAAAGGAAATTATTTCTGATAAAATGCTGGTAATAAAAGGTTAACATTTTTGAGAGTAGTCATTGATTATTAATTTTTAGAATATTAAACAGTTAAAACTAAAAAAATACAATAAAATACACACATATTATAAGAAGGCGCTGGCTAAACGATCGCCGGCGGCATTGTTCAATTTTAAGAAGAAAACCGCCGCGCTGTCTAGAGATTTTATGTATTTACGTATATGAACACCGCTTAAAATCTACATTAATTTTTCGTCGGTAAATGCCGCCGTCCGGCGGTTTTGCTTATAAAAAACTAATAAAAACAGCCGTCAACCTAACCTTACAGTCGGAGAGCCACTAACGCATGTTTCCTGAAGTGTTTGATGCACCCAATGACATGACATAATGGACCGGCCCCGACGTATTGTTGTTGTGCATTTATTTGCGGCCAATGAAAGAGACAGAGGTCCGAGAGAAATGGAGCTAATTACGGCAAGAAAGCCCGGCAAGTTTTGCTTATAAAAAACTAATAAAAACAGCCGTTAACCTAACCTTACAGTCGGAGAGCCAGTAACGCATGTTTCATGAAGTGTTTGATGCACCCAATGACATGACATAATGGACCGGCCCCGACGTATTGCTGTTGTGCATTTATTTGCGGCCAATGAAAGAGACAGAGGTCCGAGAGAAATGGAGCTAATTACGGCAAGAAAGCCCGGCAAGTAATGGAATTTAAATGGGAATATGGGGTTTAAAGTATATTTTTAAAACATTGTGCTTTATTGTTAAACTTTTTGACTTTTTATAAATAGACTAATAAATTTTTAGTACATTATGTACATATTTTTTAACTATATAATTCTTGTAAAGTTATATTTGTTACTATTTTTGGGTGTTTTTTATTAGATACCTCCCAAGCAACACAGAATCCTCTAATAAACGTTTAATTACGTATATACCACTAGTATATTTTTAGTTTATTTCTAACCTTTAATATAGGTTAAAATGTCCGCCTAATATAGGTGTATTTATATTGCAGTACTATCCAAATTTTAGACGTTGAAAGTATACGTTTATTTATAATATAAAATGAGCAATTAAAAAGCGGTTTCTAATGAACCCTATAAATTGGTATATAATATACAAAACTGTAACGTTTTCTAAACACGTTAAAAAGTCTTAAATTTTATACGTTCATATTTAGACTAAATTTTACGTTAAAAAAGCCATATGAAATAAATCAAATATTGACGTATACGAAAAACGTTTATTTTGTATGTATAATATAGGTATATGTATTAGGTAATACATTCGTTTAGGCTTACTAAATCTAAAAAAAAATAATAAATAAAATAACAAATTCACAAATCAAAAGGACGCAACTGGTAACACTTAACACTGCACTCTAATAAATAAAAGTAATAAAAAACACAACAAAATCTGTATAGAACATAAAAAAACAGTTGAAACTTAAAAAAATTCTAGAATCAAACATAATAATAGAGTCTTTCACGTTTTGACATTACTGTATCGCTGTTTGGACAGTTTAAGCCAATCTTGGCATGCCTGTCCGATAGCTTTGTCTGTGAGTTCTCCGACAAATGCAACTCGCTGCACCTGGTCCTTACCTTGAAATGAAATTTTGACCGCTTCTGTAAAAAAAAGAAAAACCAAAGTCACTAAAAAGTACAGGTGATCTTAGTGTTTTTTGCATAATAAATTAATTGTTAGGGTAGATTAAAGATACGCCCAAACCAACGCGGGATGCGGGAACGGGACGGGGGCGAAACGGATGCAGAACCTATTTCTACAGCGGGATATGAATATATTTACACCAACGCGTTGTGAATACATACATATAGCCCGCTGTGGAAATAGGTCCCGCATCATAAAACAATACTCCCCATGAGGAATATTTTGTGTCCAAATTCGTCCCGCTCCCGTCCCGTTCCCGCATTTTAAGGTCTTTATTGTAATTGATTAGTTTTGTTTGTATTATTTTCTAGGTCTGATGATGCTCTTAGGAGCGAAACACATGTCACCATTTAACGGTTAATTAGTAAAAAGTATTAAGACCGAGACTTTTGTTGTTTTCTTTTGATATGTTACATATATCAGGTCTCTTTGAGAATATGGACGACTTCTTTCAACCCAAACATTTCTAAGAAAATTAAAAATAATACTAAAATAGTACACAATACACGTAAATTAAAGCGTATATATTAGACGTTTATAAATGGTTTATTAAAAACGTATAATAGACCATTAAATAACCAAGATATATTTCAATAATTTTTATTTTAGTGTACTAAAAATTAAAACAAAATAGAGGTGTAAGGTGTGACATTCACCTAATCCAAGTGTTTGAGCCATAATCATTCCTTATAAATAAGGTATAATAGGGCTTGAGAGATCAAAACGAAAATTTCCGCAACAGGTTCAGCGGCCATTTTTGCCGACTTCATCAAATAAAACATCAACAATTCTTATCTAATATTATATGTAATATGCATAACTATTGAATTGATATGAGCGCAATTAAAATAAAGGTAAAAAGTAGGTACTTACTTTATTAGCAATCGGAAAAACAATGCACTGCACAATATTTTACAACAAGATACATGAAGCCGGCCAACGTTTTGTTTAGCGGCTTTCGGCGGCCATTCAATCTCATAAGTCACTTCGAACTTCGAAGTGTCGAAGGTTAGTGACAAACGTGACAAAGCCGAGGAGAAAAGCAACTGCCGCGCATCACGTGTCGTTATTGTAAGGCTATTATTGGCTGTTATTGGAATAATGCCGAACCTTAGACTATTCACAACAGACCAAACACTACTTGATTTTTCAATGCTAAAAATCCGTTTGTTTTGTTGCCATGATTAAAATACAAAACGTGAAAACACAAACGTGTGTGACAAAGAAAACAAATCAAAATAATTTGTGTTTGTTTACAAATACCTTTGTGTTGGCAACACTGTATAAAATATAATGACGTTGTGCATTTCGATTGCCAGAGGCGTGCCATTCTAAGGTATTAATAAAATATGCAAAAATAACACGAAATAAGAATATTTTAGATAAACTTGCAAAACCTTTTTAAATAAGATTTGGGTATGTATAATTTTACGTTTTGTAACGTGGATATAAAAATATACCCCACATTCTCAAAAACAAAACTTCATTTTGTTTATAAGAATGTGGGTTTATTGATTTATGATATAAACATTGATGATTGTCTTATGTATTTATTTTTTAAATAGAAACTTTTTTAAAGCTCAATTTACATGACGTAAAGAAACATGAACGGAAATTATCCCAGACATCGCCTAAACCTTTTTATATTGATAAATCCCCTTTTATATGTGTTTATTTTTTTTTTTTGGTTACCAACAGAAATAAAGGATTAAGCATTTAAGAAATAAATAAAATATAGATTAAAAACCGGATATGTAGCTTAATTTAAAACATTGTATTACTAAAAATGTATATTCCTGATTTTTTGGACGCCATTTTATTTTGTGCTTGCAATGTAAAAAATGATGCCTATATATTATAATTTAAAACAAAGAAATTTTAGTTAATTTTGTGCTTGCAATGTAAAAAATGGAGCCTATATATTATAATTTAAAACAAAGAAATTTTAGTTAATAACTATAACTAGACATGGTAAATTTAGAATATTTTAAATAGTAGATTGAAAAAATGATCTTTTCATTTCAAATTATTAAGGTATTAAAAGTATCCCAATCTATTAATCATACATAATAATATGCATTTCTTTAAAAAGATGTTGCACCAACCCTTACATTCGGTTGCGAATTCACCATTCTACACATACTTTACTTTTAAATAAACTGACTGATTATGATAATACCCGATTTGCACTAACTAGTTCGTGATTTCTAAAAGTCAAAGTACACTAGGCGCTCAGGTTTCGGTACGCTCCAGGATCGATCAAATATCTTACATGCTATTTAAATATCACTCAAGGTCATTCTTTTAAAAAGCATGTAAAATACTTGATCGGTCCGTGAGAGTACCGAGACCTAAGCGCCTAGTGTGCTTTGACCTTTAGCGAACGAGCATTTCAATTTTTTTATTATTACTGGATACAAATATTATTTACTTTCATTACATTTATGAGAACATTATTTTGAAAATTGTTGTTTTCGCTCACTTAATTTGCTATTTTATATTTTGGGTAATATTTATGATATGCACTTTGATTTTGACTGAATTTAAGCATATACAAAACAACACAAAGCTTATTTCGAGTACAATATAGCGATAGGAAAAAGATACCACTTTTAATACTAGTATAAGTTTCATTATTTAAAAAAAACTGTTTAATTTTAAAAGCAATGGATTTGCAGTAGGAAAAGCTTGATTGAAACCTTAAATTTGAGACTAAGACCAAAATAAGAAAGATAAGTAATTTTAAAATGTCTCTTATTGGCAATATTTTAAAACAACTTATTATTACGTTAAGTGGTAGATCAACTCATATGAAAGTATAAGATGAACTTCGCCTTTTCAAGAGTGTAAATTTTTTAACGTTTGAATAAAGATCTATTTATTTATTTATATATAATATTATTTTTAACAAAAAAGTAACGATAATTATTCTATGAAGAGGTTTTTGGTAAAAAAATTAACAAATTAATATAAATATACTTTTATTTGCTTTTAAATAAACAGAATAAGAAGAAATACACAAATATATATATGTTCTGTCACTTCAAAACGTTCATAGACAACTAAAGCAAGAACAATGTGGGACAGATTCATTACCGTGTTTATATGCCGTCATTCTTTGTCTAATGTCTTCCTGTTAGTGTTCTACACGCCTTAGACCCTCTCCTTTTAACGTATTGCCTATGAACCTTTTGAATTGGCTAAACGTGTATAAAAATGTTCAGTATTTATATTGTCAAATAAATAAATCCTACAGTAAAAACTACATACTAAACATGTATAAAAACACAATCAAAATTACAAATAAATCAACAGAATCTCCTATTTATATAGCATCCATTATATTAATATTATTTTACTACTAACATTTATTTACTCAATTAATTAGTATATTTTGGTGAGTGCGCGTGTGTATGTATACCCCAGTCATCTTATTCAAATTTAAGGGTCAATCTCAAACAACCTTTCAACTAAGATAAATTGCATTAGATCATTGTATTTTGGCCCAAATAATTTGTGGTAGCACGTATTACAGACCTTTTGGACACTATCAGATGGCCTAGATAAAGCGTGAATGAATGCAATGGCAAACTTTTGTATGAAATAAAATGTTTAATCTCAAATATTTCAAAAACGGTTGCTTGTAGCGACATTTTTCAAATATACCTTTTTTGGTGCAAAAATATGAAAGAATAAAAATTCTTTACTAAAATTACAATATACTGAGGCAAAAAAAGTATGACACTTTGAACCTAAGCAATGAACTGCCGGTGGCTCCCTCTATATTTTACAACAAAAACATTAGCATATTTTGAGTCCCTACCCTAAAAACTTTTTAATACTGAATTTTGCGCAAAAGTGTTTTATAATAAGTTTTTAAAAATAACTGAAATAAAATAAGACTTAAGGTAAATTGGGTTAGATCGTCGTATTTTGGTCCAAGGAATTTGTGGTAGCATTTTGTACAGACCTTTTAGAGACACCCTGTATAATGGGAGACATAATAATGAACATTTAATCAACTTAATATTTCTAAAAATTGTTATTCATTTCTAAATAACACAGCTTTGGTGTTTATTGATCGTAATCTGTTCTTTTTTGCAAGATCTAATTTTTTCATTGTCTCATGGTGAATTCTTAATTTAAAATAATTTTTTAAAATTAATTTTATTACTTGCATAGAGTGTCCATTTATAGGATCATCGTCATATAAATGATCTCCAAAATAATCAAATACAGACACAGGCAAATTCTGAATGGTCCTATTAATTAATATGTTATATAACTGTTTTGCCTTTTGATTATAAATACTATTTGTCTTATGAAAAACCTGAAATATTTTTCTCCCGCCTTACATATCTCTATAACCATTACACTGGATTTTATTAATTTGCCATACGTTTTCTTCTCCTGAAGAAGAGAAAGTGGCAAATTAGTTTCAAGCAAATTTAAACATTTTAAACAAGTTACACATTTCTTTAAACTTTTTACTACAAAACCTGAAATGTAGCCAACAATGTCCTCCACATATGGGGTAAGATTCCAGGCTGCCGCTTCTAAATAATTATATTCCAATATATCATTTTTTATTTTTTCAATAAAAGACTCATATTCCTCATCCTCCTCCAGATTTCTACCATTTTCGGATAGTACTATTTTATTTTCTGCACCACATGTTAAAATAGAGATGTATTCTAAATTTATGGCATTGCCAGTATTAGAGGCAACTATTTCATTGTGGACCAACAATCGTTTGTAAGCAGCTTCAAATTGTCTTGCTGTTGGGTTGTTATTGTAGCCCCCTTTACTTCTGATTGCCCCAAAAATAATTCTAAGTGATCTTGGGAAAGTTTATAAGTCAAAATATACTTTAAAGCTTTTTTTTCTAACACATAAAGGTCATACATGTTTTTTAAACTTTCAATGCATATTAAAAGACCCAAAAACCCAGTTTTTCTTGCCGACCTAAGAATCGGAATGTCATTTAAGGAAAGACCGATAATATACTCTTTCATATGATTCATAAAATTAAGGAATTGCTCTGAAGTTTTTGGTGAGAGCGGTCTTTTAAATAAATATTTTGCAAAAACATTCCTAGAATTCAAAATATCAAATAAATTATTAAAATTTAGCAAAAATTCTGACGTAGCCTCTGAGCCTTGGAAGTTAGGACACTGTAAATCTTCCCGTAGAAAATTTATTGCGTCGCTTACACTTCTGCTCATGGTTTGTGTAGCCAATCGAACTTTCATTTTTTCTCGTTCCCACTGAATATGCCTATTTCTCACTTTGGTGGCTGCATGTAAACCTTCCTGATTTTGTTTTTCTACCAAATTGGATATAAATTCCCATTTCACGTCTTTCTTGTGGATATCTTTTAATCCATTTTGGGAAGCAAAACAATTTCTTACTAGTTTAATCATGTGACAAGCATCCAAATATATATAAATGTCCTTATTAGTTACAGGATGTTTGAAACTTGTTTTTAAATTTAAAGGATCACTAAAATCTGCACCCAATTTGTACGCCATTGAAATATTATTGGGAGCTCCATCGAAAGTCAAAGAAGTGACTACAACACCACTTTCATTAATAAAGTCAAGGCATTTTTTAACTAACTCGGCTTTTTCGGTGGCTGCCAAACCATCTAACAAAAAGTATCCAACAGGCACTTTCCAAGCACCATTAATGCAAACTAGCATAAAAACTAATGCCTCCCTTGCTTCTGACAGTACATCAGAGTCTAGATTCGTACCGATATCAACATAACCAGTAAATTTCTGGCCAGTCCATTCAACCTGACGTCTTATAGACATTTCATCCATGACCAAATTGCACAGAAGAGGCGTACATGAATCCTTTTGCCTTAAAGTTAAAGCAGTTAGTGCTTCTTTCGTAAAACCCGGAGTTCCATCTATAGATCGGTACCATTTTGATATAGTACCCAAATGCGGTAAACTTCGATTAAATGTTTTACGTACAAAGTTGTATGCCTTTGGGGAATAAAAGGACAAAGTCAATGCAAATGACCTTAAGCTAGGATCATATTTTTGTCGAGTGGGGCCCTTTAACAATCTCTTAAACAAATCGCTAGCTGGTCCAGAGATTGATGCCTGCAAAAAAAACTTATTAAATTTTTATATGGATTTAATCTTATTGGCAAGTAGTTTTTAAATATGTACTACAAAGGTTACTAAAAATGAGGAAAAAACTACCTATTTTGAGATCCTGCCGAAACTTGGGATGTGTAGAGATTGTAAAATTATAAAAATATTGTAAAGTAGTGCATATCGTTGATAAATAAAATTACCGGAGTTAATGATCAGGAAATAAGTATGCAATTCTTAAATTTAATTTTTCTTTGAATGTGATGAACATCTACATGCAAATTGTTTCAATAAGTAATATATTATTATTATTATTATATACATTCACTATACCGTGCGCCCAGGATAGGTGTTACAAGAGGACAAATGAGCCAAAAATTATTGAATTTTAAAACGAAACTTTGGGAAAACTCTTTGCATGGTCCAAAACTAACAAATACAAAATTTTACTCCGATTGGTATTATACAGGGCGAGTTATAACTCAAAATATTCATCTGATCTGCATAAAGGTTAATTTAATAAATTAGTATTAAAAATATATTTTTTATTTTTTCTTTTTTTTCCATATTATATTATATTTTTGCAAATTTGAGCCACCCTGTGTACAGTATATCATTATAAATAGGCCCCTACACATGGACGTCTGTAAATAGGAGTATCCACATTTGAAACGAACATGTAGACCATTGAGGTTGTACTGTGGGATCTATTTTTATTTTAATATATTGCTTGTACGCGGCTTTAGAAAAACAAGATTCGCGTTGGGAAATATGTTTTGTCTTGTATAGAAGGCAAAAATGTTAAAATAAATCAAAACGAAACTTTTTTTATCTTTATGTCATTTCACGAAGGCCTAAATACCAGAGTACCGTGAGTGCCAGGTTATTGGATGTTTAACCCATCCTTTACCCTGTTCCGTCAACGTTATCCAAGGACTGAAACATGTAGGTTTTGTATTTTACAGCACCTTTAGACAACGTAGTAGTGCTACTACACACATTATTTTTAAATAACCAGTGCTTAAACATGTTCCCTATGTCACGGGAAAGACTACCATAACTTCTAATAAGTTAGCAAAGTCTCAAATAAAAATGTTTTTAAAATTGAATGAGCAGCCAATAACTAAATTTTCACATAAAATCAACATATTTTTATTTCAGTATTTTTTTTTATTTATTTTTTTTATTCACGTTTTATATACCTTTTTCACTTAACTTGTTTCTCTTGGTACATTTATACATTTTTTGTAGTTTCTGGGGTCCCTGTACAAGAAAAACATGTTTTTCAACGTAAATCTTGTTTTTCTAAGAAGCTACTCATTTGCCATATACAGCTTTCACACAACAAGTTTAAAATTTTTGGTCCATTTGTGCTATCGAAAAGTCCATCCGTGGACATACTGTATATTGGGTATATTTCAATCATCATACAAGTTTGGTTACCTATATTCTATATACTTACATTAATAGTGGATTCGGATGTCTCAGATATAAGCTGTTTCTTCCTCAAGTACGATAATAAACTCCTTAAAGAAGTTATACGAAGTCTTAATCTTCGCACAGTTGTCTGTAACTTTATGGATTTTAGTTCTTTGTTTGCTGACAACAGTTTTTATCACAGACAAATTTCTTCTCCGCTTTTCAGGTGTTGAAAAGTCACTACTTGTCATGTCACCAATGTAGCCTCTGCAATATATAAAATTAACTTAATATGGGGTATGTATTACTTTTGTGATAAGTTAAAGAAATATTTTATATTTAACAAAACACAATTATTTTAATACCTTACATTTACGCATGTTCTGTATTTTATGAATTGTGAACGAAAAAATATTTATAATTTCGATTAATACACTTTTAGTCCGTCCCTGGCGACGTAACGAATGAGTAGACTATGCCCCACTTTAACGAGACCGACGCCGCCGACGCCAGACGTCACGACGCCTGACGTCAGGAATCTTGCGCAGCTCCATATTTAGGGTACTGCGCATGCGTCAGGAATCTTGTGCAACGCGTTATTTATGGCGTGGCCCCTACTATCTGTCAAACGTCATCTGTCACCTGTCAAATATCACGTGACTTAGAAAATGGCGGTTGGAAAAAAAGAATCACAGAATAGTTGCGTTAGCTACCGCTGGCGCTCGCAACATTTGGCTTTGATTGCCTCTGGCAACATCTGACGCTTAGGGCTCCGCTCCTTTCGCGGTTCTATTATCCGGGGGCCCCACGATCGCAAGAGTTAACCTTAGTTGTTAAACGATTGACAACCTCAAACTTTTATGAGTATTGTATATCGACAAAATGGTGAAGGTAAAAATAATTATAATCAAGATAAATACAGTCGGTAAAAAATACAATTAACGACTATACAAATATTTAAAATAAGAATTTTTGTATATTTCCTAAAATTAACCCCTAAAATAAGACTTAAGGGTATTTTTAAAAAATATTTTATAAAAGGGTATCATGAAAGATCGTTATCAGCCGGGGTACCGAAGGTACTTTTTCCGCTATTTGCGCAAACCTTACTATAGGATCTTGGACATGCCATTTAAACACATGTAAATTTTGTAGTCAAACATGGACAAAGAAGTTACCTATGGACAATTAAGTATATATTGGACAAAATCTCATAGCGTTTATATGGGAATTTTGTTAAAGATAATGGACTAAGTCTGATATGGACAGGGGAAATTTCGGCAAGAAAACAATATATTTATTTTAACGTACATTATTTATTCTACTAATTCTTAAATTACAAGAGACTAATAAGTTTTACAATTGATTCTCTTTGTAATTCAGCTTTTTATTTAGTCCTAACTCTAACAGTTGTTTAATTAATCGTTGCTTTTCAATTTGTTTTTCTTTGTACATTTTCCTGATGGATATATCAGTAGTATTGTTGTTTGAAAAAATGTTTTTCTGAAAATACAGGGCTGTATTTTCAAAATACGGCACTGTTTTCTAAAATACGGCACCGTTTTTAAAATACGGCACCGTTTTTAAAATACGGCACCGTTTTCAGAAATACAGGCGCCGTTTTTAGAAATACGGCACCGTATTTTGAAAAACGGTGCCGTATTTTGAAAAACGGTGCCGTATTTTAAAAACGGTGCCGTATTTTGAAAAACGGTGCCGTATTTTAAAAACGGTGCCGTATTTTAGAAAAACAGTGCCGTATTTTGAAAATGACAGCCCTGTATTTTCAGAAAAACATTTTTTCAAACAACAATACTACTGATATATCCATCAGGAAAATGTACAAAGAAAAACAAATTGAAAAGCAACGATTAATTAAACAACTGTTAGAGTTAGGACTAAATAAAAAGCTGAATTACAAAGAGAATCAATTGTAAAACTTATTAGTCTCTTGTAATTTAAGAATTAATAGAATAAATAATGTACGTTAAAATAAATATATTGTTTTCTTGCCGAAATTTCCCTGTCCATATCAGACTTAGTCCATTATCTTTAACAAAATTCCCATATAAACGCTATGAGATTTTGTCCAATATATACTTAATTGTCCATAGGTAACTTCTTTGTCCATGTTTGACTACAAAATTTACATGTGTTTAAATGGCATGTCCAAGATCCTATAGTAAGGTTTGCGCAAATAGCGGAAAAAAGTACCTTCGGTACCCTGGCTGATAACGATCTTTCATGATACCCTTTTATATAATATTTTTTAAAAATACCCTTAAGTCTTATTTTAGGGGTTAATTTTAGGAAATATACAAAAATTCTTATTTTAAATAGTTGTAAGTCGTTAATTGTATTTTTTACCGACTGTATTTATCTTGATTATAATTATTTTTACCTTCACCATTTTGTCAATATACAACACCCATTAAAAGTTTAAGGTTGTGTCATCAACTAAGATTAACAGGTTAATACCCTGTCGGCCCCCGGATAATAGAACCGCGAAAGGAGCGGAGCCCTAAGCGTCAGATGTTACCAAAGGCAAGCCAAATGTTGCGAGCGCCAGCGGTAGCTAACGCAACTATTCTGTGATTCTTTTTTTGCCAACCGCCATTTTCTAAGTCACGTGATATTTGACAGGTGACAGATGACAGATGACGTTTAACAGATAGTAGGGGCCACACCCTAAATAACGCGTTGCACAAGATTCCGACGCATGCGCAGTACTCTAAATATGGAGCTGCGCAAAATTCCTGATGTCAGGCGTCGTGACGTCTGGCGTCGGCGGCGTCGGTCTCGTTAAAGTGGGGTATAGTCTACTGAATGCATTTTTTTTACAAGAAAACCATTTTAAGGAGTCCTTACTTGTATTTATCATATTAAAAATTATTTAATATAGCAAGTACGTATAAAGTTATTTAAGAAAACCGATTACTAGTGGTGTTCTTCAAGAGCAGATATCTCTATTAAGAGGGCTTTAGGAAAAAAATTATAGGAACTTGTCACAATATTTTCATATGTTCTATACAGGGTTTGTAGAAAAACGGAACGGTAGATTATCATAGCAGCCGTTAAATTATTTTTTTATCTTTGACAAACCACGAAGACTAAAAGCCTAAATACTAAGGTACCGTGGGTGTTAAGTGAGGTAAGAGGGAGCTTGTTGAACACGGGACTTAAATACTTGAAGATTTGGGGGAAGGAAAGACCTCCGCGGGCAGCAGGTTCCACATTCTAGAAACTCTAGGGATAAAAGAACGAACAAAGTGGGAAGTTCGGGGCCTGTCCAGTTGGACCGTATAGGATGCATACGCACTCAAACTCAAACTCAAACTTCTTTATTGTGTAAGTTACAAAAAGTTTCCACTCGTCAAAATATATGTCACATAAAAAGTACATTTAATAAAGTTAAAATATTTAAAATTGTCACACAACATGTTAAAAATGAAATAAAAGTTAAGATACAGACAAAAACTTAATTTAAAACATAACTAATGCATTGAGGTAAAGCGGAATAAAAACAAGTATTAAAATTTATAATTTAAAAATTCATTTATATCATAAAACGATTTTTTTATTAAGAGTTCCTTGAGGCATGACTTGAACAGCCTAATTGGCCTCTCCCTCATGCTGGTTGGGAGCTTATTAAATAATTTTATCGCTAGATATTCCGGTCTGCTCTGGCACTTCCCCAGACGGCAATGCATTGGCACCAAGTTGGTCTTGTTTCTGGTGTCATGATTGTGCACATCCTGATATGTAAGCACATCTTTCTCTGTCTCACCCAAAGAAGATTTTCTAAAATGAACAATGAGGGAAGTGTCAGAACACCCAGTGCAGCAAAAGCACCCCGACAATCATCCCGGTAGCCCAACCCAGAGACGATCCTAATTGCCCTTCTCTGCAGTCCAAAGACTCTACTAGCATGAGCGGACCCTCCCCAAGCAAGCACACCATAAGACATAACACTGTGGAAGATTCCAAAATAGGCCGATCTCATGGTGGCATCAGACACACACCCTGACAGATTTCTCAATACAAACACACTAGTTCCCAATCTCTTACATACACTATCAATATGGGTACCCCATCCTAAAGTTTCATCAAGGGTGACACCAAGAAACTTCACTGACGCTGTTCGGTCAGTATGTGCTCTATGTCTCAGCGAGAATGTCATAAACTGAGTTTTCTCTTGGTTCAGCAACAGTCTGTTTGAGAGGAACCATTCCTCAACTCCCAGCCTGGCCTCATCAAGTCGTTCAGCAGCTCCTTGTTCAGATTTCTCAGCTGCAAAAACTGTGGTGTCATCTGCAAAGAGAACATAATTGCCTAGCTGGTTTCCCAGAGGCAGGTCGTTAATGAAAATAAGAAACAGGACTGGTCCCAGCACAGATCCCTGAGGTACACCCATACTTACGGGAGCCGTCGTAGAAAGCCCTGCCCCAGTTCTCACAACTTGTGTGCGTTCCTGTAAGAACGATGAGAGAAGGTTGATGCTGCTCTCATCGAAGTTGTAATATTTAAGCTTTTGTAGTAAAATATCATGGGACATACAATCAAACGCCTTGCTAAGATCACAAAACATGGCAGCCAAGTAGCATTGACCTTCAAAACCATTCATAATATGCTTTAACAGCTCCAGAATAGCATCTATAGTGTTTTTACCCTGTCTGAAACCAAACTGGCATTCCGAAAAAAGATTATTGTTTTCAAAAAATTAATAATTTGGTTAGCTATTATTTTTCAAATATTTTAGAAACAATTGGAAGCAAAGAGATTGGTCTATAATTGTTCACACTGCTTTTATCCCCTTTTTTAAAAATTGGAGAGACAAGAGCTTTCTTAAGACTCAACGGAAAAACTTGTTCACGTATACACAGGTTGATCAGTTTTGTTAAAGGTACAATTATTTGATTTTTAACAGATAAAATGCTTTGTACACTTAAACCATATATATCACAGCTTTTTTATTCTTAAGATTATTTATTATGTCTCTGACCTCATTAAAACTTACTTCTCTAAAAACAAACCTATCACAATTTACAGTGGTTCCAGACATGTGGAACAACGGATCAGAATTACTTAGAGGAAGATCTTTTACAAGTTCCTCAGCTATGTTTGCAAAAAACTGGTTAAATTGTTCAGGGCTTATTGAGGAATTAAATTCTTTTTTATTATTATTGCGTTTAGCATTTATAATATTCCACATAGATTTTGTTGGATTTTTTGATGTGCTAATAGCTCTGTCATTTGATAGTTTCTTTGCTTCTTTAATTGCAGCCCTATACTGCTTTCTGAAAGTTTTAAGATCTTGCCAGTCTCTCTCCCTATCATACTTCTTACACACTTCATTCAAAAGTCTCAGAGTTTCTCTCATGCGTTTTAGATCAACATTGAACCAGTCCACCTTATTAGGGTGGTCTGAACGCCTAATAAAAGTCTTAACGGGAAAGGAACTCAGGAAAGCATTTTCCAGCATTAGCATGAAAGTGTCAAACTTCTCCCCAGCACCCATATCTGAAGAATCGATGAACTCCCAGGAGAAGCCATCAACAGCCTGGAAAAAGTCATTTAAACCCCCTTGTGTTACGGATCCTTTAAAGGATGAAAATGAACCAAATTTCGTGCGAAGGAGTAACTGTACATAAAGAATTTAAAAATTATATTTCCAAGGTTGCTAAGTTTATAGTTTTCTCTCTAGGTTGGGGAATTTTAAAATTTTAAATGGAATACCTTAATTTTGACTAATGTAATCAATTTCTTATATCAACTTTATTATGACCTGATATTATGGTTTTTTAAACTCCTCCTAATTTCGAAGATATGACATCAAGATTGAATACAGAAACGACCAGGTATGGTCAATTATCTCAAAAAGAATCCAACCGAAATTCGTGAAAATTGGTACAGGGGAGTAACTGGACATTTTAAATTCAGGAATTGCATTTTCAATGTTTCCTAATTAAATTTCCTTATTTCCTTTCCTTGACTTTTTTTTAAAGAATCTTGAAAACGTTGCAAAAATGATATTCAGTCCAGTTTCACCCCTGTACTAATTTTGACGAATATTGGTTGGATCGTTTTTAGATAATTGACCATACCTAGCCGTTTTTCTATTATTTTGAAAAAAGCATCATGCCATATCTCCAAAATTGACAGGAGTTTTTAAAATTTTCTAATCTACAAAGAAAACTATAAACTTGGCAACCTTGCAGATACAATTTTGTAATTCTTCAGGTTTAGTTGACTCAAAATTTGGTTGATTTATATTTGACGGTTGCTGAGGTAGTCCACCGTTACGGTTTTTTCTACTTATCCTGTATGAATCCGAGGGATTGCCCACATCTTCTTGGACACCCTGTATACTGTAATTATGTTGATGCTATAAATACCTTCTTTTCCTTTTAATACCCTTTGAAGGGATTTGACCACTCTGGGTTGATTTGGGTTTTTCTTCTTCGGCCTCTGAAGCAGTAACAGTTACTGAAGAAGAAGCATTTATGTCAGTTGGGCTTAAGTTAATAATTTCATCTTCGCATTCTGAAGCAGTAGCAGTAACAGAAGATGAAGAATCCATTTTTAGCTGAATGGTTTCAGTTATTTTATTTATGTTGAGTTCTCCCTCAGATGCCCTAAAATAATAATTGTAAATATAAGTTGGTTTAGACAAATAAGATATATATATATATATTTTCTTATCTTTAAACAAAACACGAAGGCTAAAAGCCTAAATACTAACGTACCGTAGGTGTGTTAAGCAAGGTAAGGGGAGTTTGTTGACACGGGACTTAAATACTTCAAGATTTGGGGGAAAGGAAAGACCTTTGCGGGCAGCAGGTTCCACATTCTAAAAACTCTAGGGATAAAAGAACGAACAAAGTGGAAAGTTCGGGGCCTGTCCAGTTGGACCGTATAGGGATGCATACGCGCGGCATCACGAGCCGGAACTATTCTGGACAATTCTTTAGAGCAGAAGCCATGGAAGTACCTATAAAAAGCGATAAATCCCCCACAGGCCGACGATGGGCAAGAGTGGGAAGCCTTTCTGGTTAGTTCTGGTTACTGAAGGATCATTAATGAGACGAATAGCTCTACTTTGGATGGAATCAAAAATGCTTAGGGTTGTGGGGGACGCCATGCCCCAGATATGAGAACAATATTTCAAGGAAAGTCGGATTTGGAACACATATAAAGTGTATAAATTAGAAGGGGAAAAAACTTTCTGGCTCGAAAGAGAAATCCAAGCTTTTTTGCAGGTGCCGTGGCTATAGATACAATGTGTTTATGCCAGTTAAGGTTACTTTCAAATGTGACGCCCACAAGATTAAAGGTGTCTGTGTTCTGTAAAACTTGGCTGCTCATAAGTAGGGGATGAGTATTTGATGACTCTTTTCGGGACAAAGAACATGATTGTGTTTTGGATGCATTAAAATGGACGAGATTTTTGGCGCCCCAATCCAATATTAAATTAAGATCCTGCGAAAGAGATATCTGCATCGCTCTGCATTTGTTTTCCAAGCCAGGTTTAGTGATGGGTTTAGGAACCTGAAAACTGGAGTGAAGGGTACTATCCTCGGCGAAACTATGAATGGAATTAGTTGTGGGCGAGAGAAGGTCGTTGATGTGAGAAGAAACAATGTTGGTGCCAGAACTGAGCCCTGAGGCACTCCAGCATTTACTTGGTAAAAGCTATTATTTTTTGGCGTGCAAAAGCTGTATTACCTTTCGCTGGAAGGTGAGATGCTCACTGGCAAAGCAGGAAGATCATCCAAGCAAATGTCAGCAGTTCTAAAAAATAGTAATTATATTAGGTAAACAATTTATTTGATTTTTAACATCATACATCAAATATCAAGTAAATCAGGCCAACTAAAGGTAACAGTGACATTTAATTAATATTGAAACATACTGGCATCAAAAAGTATTTTAATAGTTAATACAAAAAAAATAGATTTTTCAGTAACTTTCGTTTGTTTCATTAAAAACACAGTTAATAGGAAAATAATGTGTTTATTTAAAGTGTAATGTAATGTAACATATTACAATTCTTTTATTTTGTTTTAATAATTTATAAAATGGATATTTTTTTTTATTGTTTGTGATTTTGTAAAAAAATAATTTTTTTGTGAAAATAATTTAATATGCAAACTTACCTGATTTTCTTAGGGGGAGTGTCATAAACGGTTGAGTCTGAGCTGTAAAATTCATATATAATAAATTTTTTAAACTTAAACTCTACAATGAGAAGCAGTTACTATTGTTTTTTAATCTTAATTTTTAATTAGGTTACTAAGTACAAATCGTATTATGAGAATTACAAAAAATAAATAAATAAAATAGAGGGTGTGCACCCCTGGCTTATAAATGAAATACCTGCGCACAATTATCAATTGTTTTTTTCCATTCATTAATATTAAATATCATTAAAAATGCTACTAGTTTGCCAATTTAAACAATTTTGCATTTTAAGTAAAAAGAGAAAAGTACTAACAATACAACAAGCACTAAGGGGCTTTAGCTTTTTTTATTTCTGATTCTGATTTTAACTGCTTGTCAAAAGTACTTATTTTTACAAGTAAAAGTACTAATAATCGACACTTTATTTAGATGACAATGTATATTTTTTATTTAAAATTGACAGCCCTAACAATTATAAAAAAACTTCAATATGGTTATTTCTTAAAAAATATGTTTGACTAAATTGATGTCAAAGAGACAAGTAGGACTAGGAAAAAAATATATAAATTATAGATTTTCTTAATCAAAAACATGCCTTATAACTAATATTACTTTAACCATTGACATGTTATCCTGTAAAAAGTTAATAGGTCTGTGACTTTACACCAGTATACTTTAAAAAGTAACAAATCCTTGGGTTTTAAATTGTTATTAATTTCAAATCTGGTATACATGTAATACCCATTCAGCCTCTTATTTTTGGGTGAAATCACTTCAAGAAAAACGGGACAAGAGGGGATACATGATAGTTGCTAACTGCATACTGCCAGGGCCGTGCCTACCGGGTGGTGCAAGTGGTGCAAGGCACCAGGGCTCAACGCTGCTGGGGCGGAAAATAGTGAAATAAAGGGCAGAAAGTTAAGAAATTTCTCATAAAAATATAATTTAGAAAAAAAAGGAGAGAGTGATTTTTTTAAGTTATGACGTTTTTTTCTTCAAAAGTTTTTTTATTTTCTTGTAGGGGCGGCAAAAATTTTGTGCACCACGGCGCGAGACACCCTAGGGACGGCCCTGTATACTGCAAAGCAAGTTTTGCTTGCATTAGCAAATAAATACGAATATGGTTTAGAAAAAAAGTATATTAACATTACATTTAAAAATGGGTCTATATAATACAGTGTGTCTATGTAAGTTGGTGTTGTATGGAATTTTTTTAAATTAATTTTACA
This sequence comes from Listronotus bonariensis, assembly GCA_014170235.1. Classification (NCBI taxonomy): domain Eukaryota; kingdom Metazoa; phylum Arthropoda; class Insecta; order Coleoptera; family Curculionidae; genus Listronotus; species Listronotus bonariensis. Next base: position 50,886 of record JACEGR010001080.1, read on the forward strand.
AAAAATAGTTATCCCTCATAAAAAGTTCTGCCTGGTCCAAAACCTAAAAGGTCACCATAAGATATTAAATTGCATAAGCCATCCAAGAGGTTTGCCCAAAAATGTAAATTTTACTAAGGACTAAAGTACCCATATTTTTGATGATATTAAAAATAGTTAGTATAAACTAAATTTAAATTCCAAAACATTTTTTCTTTATAACAATTTTCGATATTAGCAAAATTACAGATACTTTTTTCTTAAGCAAAAAATACATTTTTGGCCAAACCTCATAGATGACTGATACAATTTAATATCTGATCGTTTCCTTCTAAGTTTTGGGCAAAGTAAAAATTTTTATAAAGAATAACTTTCCTTCATAAAATTAATAAAATAGTATATTTCCAAACTAGTGCTGAAAGTGCCACTTTTCCGCATGTGACTGTAGTTGACCGAAAGACGCGTAACGGAGTTCGGTCAAGCAGTCAAGTGCGGAAAAGGCATTTTTCGGCACGTGTTGGGATCGCAATTTTTCTACGAGTGTAAGGAAAACATAAAAACTACATTTTTTTTATTTTAACACAATGCTATCTAATATCCTACCATACCAGAGCAAAATTTCCTTTTAAATATGAAGTACATGAAAATCCTTCGTTGCAACTCACTAATATTTGGTTTTAAAAAAGTGAGGCATAGTGTACTTTTTCGCACTAGTGCGGAAAAGTGAAACTTTTCAAACTAAATTACGTGCGAAAAAGTGCTGCTTTCCACACGCTATTAAAAAGAAGTTTCCCATATGACGCCAACTTACATAGATACACTGTATTGTATGGACATTAAGTTACCTGTAAGATGATGGCTGAAATGCTGTATGGCAAAGAAGAGGATTTGCGTTGGGTTTCAAATTTCTGATGCCATCTGCCTTAATAATAATATCATTGGGATCAAAATGATCCGAACAGATATATGAATATTTGGGCAAATGCTTATTTTCTTCGAAGCCAAGAAGTGAAAACCAAGTATTTCTTCTTTCTCCATCATTTGGAAACCTTAAAGAATTTAAAAAAATCCTAATATTAAACTACCCAAGTAATAAGTAAAAATATAGTGTCTCTCTTCTACTACAAACACCAAAAGTTTAAACATATAATATGTCTTATTCTTTTGTACAGTATATCTTGTTCCTAATAGAGTAACAAGGTGCTAAATGCCAAATTTATAATGTTTTATAAGCCCCATCTACCTAACCTGTACTAGGGTGGCCCTGTTTTCAGGCAATGCAGAAACATAATTTTAATTGAAATAAAGTGCTAAGCATGTTTCACATGGTTTTTGTTACCTAGAAACGTTACGTTACGTTAAGAAAGTCAGTAACCGTAGTTACAAGGTATTCATTATCGATATAATATAATTATTTTTTAATAATAATAATATATTGTGTAACATATAGGAAAAGCTATATATGTCTAAACGATGGTGGAGTTTTCTGGAGCGACCACCAAGAGTCCGGAAATATGCATTTTCTAAAAGTTACACATTACATATATTTTTCTTTGCTCAATATAATTCTTTAATTTTCATTTTACGTAGCATAGAGTGTTAAATTTTTTAGTTGAAAAATAAGTATAAAGATTTTAGTAATTTGATAGACTTTGATAAATTGTCATTAGTAAATATTGTAAGAATAGAACCATATAAAATGGTGAGCGTCAAAAAAATATATTCCAGGCCATGGCCGGAAAAATACATTAGGTAGCAACATTTTGGAGGTAAGAAAATATATTGGAAATATGTAGATTTCCGTCTGATCGGAAAAACTGTTTTCTCAAAAGAAAAAATTAATCGGGGTTTTATTGTGTTATTACTGTCAGGAATAAAATTTTATGACACCACTTTTAAAATACTTGCACTGTTATTAAACAGGTTAACATCTGTTTTTAAAATTATTTACTATGGAACATAAAATCATAGGTGTTGTGATTTTTGTAGTTTTAGTAGGTTTGAATACGTGTAGTTTTATTTTTCAAACCTCTTTTACCAAAGTTCCAAAGTATTTAAAATGAAAAAATTAAAAATGATGTACATGTAGGTATAAAGATACTTTTACATACTCTGTTAGCAAAAGTTTAAATACATCAAGATTTATTCTCACAAAATAAAATTGCACCAACATCATTATTAGTCATTTGTAAATAAGTTATGTACATGAAATAATTTAAAATATAATATTATGTATCTCATAACGAAATAAATACTAACTGAAATGCCTACTACTTCATACCACGCCAACAACGATGCGACGCCAATGAATTACAAAACAAAAATATGTTTACTTACTTGTGAAATGAAACATTGGGGTTTAAAAAGTCTATTTTTTTGCAAACTTGGCATTCACGAACCATATTGTCTGTTAATATTGTCCAATAGTTTACACAAAAACACTATAAAACACAGGAAAAACTGAGAAAATCACAAAAACAACGATCTTTGCCAAGGCAACGCTGCAACTAATGGCGCATGACAAGTCATGAAAATGCCCCGAAAATAGCCAATCCGAGTAATCTGACCCCGCTTGGAGGGTATTTCCGAGTTCTGGCGATTACACTCCTTCTTCAAGGTCTCCTTATGATAAATATTAATTATGTTAAAAGTTTTATTTTTAAGAAACTTGCTTTTATTTCCAAAACCATAGCATTTGGGTAAGGAAACATGATATATCATTTAAAAAGTCTTTTGATGGTCCTTCAGATTCTTTAATAAAATACAGTGTTTCATTAAAAAAATACTTTTTACCATTTTTATATCTAAAGGTAAAATCACGAATTTTAAGCGACCTTGGTTAATCAAAACAAATTTTTCCATACAAAATCAATTTAGAGGACATTTAGATGCTACACCCTAAGTTTTAAGTGTCTACGAATGCAGATATAGTAATAAAAGCTTTTATTTAGAGACATGTTTTGAACAAAAATATAGAAAATTATTATTTACTCGAAAACCGTTAAACATTGGTATGGGATAATATGGGGCAAAAATATTCAGAAAGTTCTGGTGGATCAAAACATACCAATATATACAGAGAGTTCAATTTAAAATATTAAAGTTGATGCCATTTTTCGTATAAGCGGCAACGCTGCATCGTTACATATATTTTATATCGTTGGCAATGTTGCCAAATTTTCAAAAAATCTAATGTCCTGTTTTTCGTAAACGTCTAAGGTACCATCTACCGTGAGACACGCTGTATATGTATATAGATTTTGCAGTTTTGTGCTGTGCGTATTTTTGTGCTTTTATTGTAATAAATGCCTCATTTACTTTACAATACTATTTACTATATTTTTGATACATATTTACTTCCCTAACCCAAAAACCACCGTAATTAATTCATTGCAGTACTTCAGGCAAATTAGTAGTAAATAGTTGTCTAGAATAAACTAAGTTGCTGACATACCTATTAGTACAGGGTGAGTCAACGATAGAGTAAAGTTCATTATTTCATTGGTTTCAAAAGTTATGAGAAAGTAGTAAATACAAAAGATGTAAAGATTCTTCGGGTGCACATTTTAAAATTATTTTAAAGTATACAGGGTGGCTCAAAAAGCGTGACGAATAAAACATACATTTTTTTAAATAAAACACCCTATTTTTAAATTTTGTTTTAAATTCCTTTTAAAATTCTTCAACTTTTTATTAATAATAATGCATACCTAAACCTAATAGTTTTTCCAATATTTCAATTTTTCTAAAAAGAAAATAATTTTCACATTTGCAAAAAATTACGATAGCGCCATTATTTTTGAAGGTAGATCACTCATATTTGATATTAGCGTTATTCGAAGATGACGTAAAAGATATATGCAACGGAATTTTTATTAGATGCTACAGGGTGTTCAAAATAAACGAATATATTTGGATCATTTTAAATTGAAAAACCTCGATTTTTTTAAATGGCGCACCTATATTATTATTTTTTCTGAAAGATCTTACAAAAACCCACAACTTTTATTAAGTATGTCATATACCTATTTTTAATACTTTGCGATTTATTTTAACTTTTCCAATATTTACCCTTCTTTCTGTCTAAGACTATTGCTATAACATTAGTTGGCCATTTTTAAATTTTAAATTCACAGAAAAAGTAAATAATAGTAAATACCTATTACTACAAATAAACTTACTTTTAATTATTATTATGGCGCAATAAATGTTCAAAAATATGCCCTTCTACTTGGATACACATGTTAAGTCTTTTTCGTATATTTTCTTGGACGTTCCTTAGCATAAAAGGTGTTATTCTCCTGCACGCGTCCCGAATCCTATTTTCCATATCTTCTGGTGTTGTAGGGGATTCACATTAACACGATCTTTAACATATCCCCACAAAAAGAAATCTAGTGGTGTTAAGTCACATGATCGAGGGATCCATCCAATGAATCCACCTCTACCGATCCATTTCTGTGGGTAATGATTATTTAAAAATTCTCGAACTTCTCGATGGTAATGCGGAGGAGCTCCATCTTGCTGAAACCACTTTTGTTGGATCTCAATGTTATCAAATTCTTGAAGAAGTTGCGGTAAATTATTCTGCAAAAAGTTTAAATATCTAGGCCCGTTAACTGTTTCGCGAAAAAATATGGTCCAATAACATTAAAGTGTTTTAATCCACACCACACATTAAGTGACCAATGGTTTTGGTTTTGCACTTCCCGTACCCAGACTGGATTAACTGTTGAATAATAATGCACGTTATGACGATTAACTGCTCCATCGGAAAACATTATTTTAGACAAAAAATTTTGATCGGCCTCTATTGCTTCATTTATAACGGTGCAGAAGTTTACCCTTTGTTCAAAATCTCGGTCTAGAAGTTCTTGGTGAAGTTCCATGTGAAAGGGATGATATTGGTGTTTTCTAGTGGTGCGGTTAACGGTAGATTGGGATGTATCACATAAGCTAGCTACTTGACGGCTACTGACCTGGGGATTATCTTAAACTTGAAGTAAAATTTCCAATTTTTTTCCTCATTGGTAGCATTCCGGTTTACCACTTTCCGTTTTTCATATTCAGTACTACCACTAGCATTAAACCGTTCCATTAAACACTGAAGATATTGCCGTCGGTACACGTCTATTAGGGTACTTCGCCTTGTAAAGTCTTACTGCCAACAAAGAATTTCTTTGCGCCTCAACCAGTATATAAATCATATCAATTAATTCAGCTTTAGGAAAATCCATACTTATTCTTTTTTAATTTACTGACACCACAATAAATTTTATGAATTTATTTACTCAGATGTCAGGTTAAAATTTGACAATGTCATTTTGTCATGGCCAACTAATGTTATAGCAATAGTCTTAGACAGAAAGAAGGGTAAATATTGGAAAAGTTAAAATAAATCGCAAAGTATTAAAAATAGATATATGACATACTAAATAAAAGTTGTGGGTTTTTGTGAGATCTTTCAGAAAAAATAATAATATATATGGTGCGCCATTTAAAAAATCGAGGTTTTTCAATTTAAAATGATCCAAATATATTCGTTTATTTTGAACACCCTGTAGCATCTAATTAAAATTCCGTTGCATATATCTTTTACGTCATCTTCGAATAACGCTAATATCAAATATGAGTGATCTACCTTCAAAAATAATGGCGTTATCGTAATTTTTTGCAAGTGTGAAAATTATTTTCTTTTAGAAAAATTGAAATATTTGAAAAACTATTAGGTTTAGGTATGCACTATTATTTATAAAAAGTTGAAGAATTTTAAAACATTTACACAATTACATCTTTTGTATTTACTATTTTCTCATAACTTTTGAAACCAATGAAATAATGAACTTTACTCTATCGTTGACTCACCCTGTACTTCTTACAATAAAAAGTTATTTATTGCATTTTATTATACTATTTGTTTTTTTGATGGAACTGTTAAAAAATAATTAAAAACAAAATAATAATTGCTTATTTTACTTTTAACCATTATTATTAATATCCACAATCTGATGGTATCTCAAAAACTAGCAATAATTGAAACTTAGTGTGTTATATATTTTTTATGTTGAATTTAATAAAAATTTAAATTTTTGTAAAATATATAAGGTTTTTTATTTAAAAATACCCACCTGACAATGAAAATGTTGGAGACACTGTATAATAACTTATGCTGTCATTAAAATAAGTGAATAAATATAAACACTTTTTATTTTTAATTTATTTTTGTATCTTGTACAGACACAAAGATATTTCGTGTTTAAATAGAGTTGGGACACTCTGTATACAGGGTGGGCCAAATAGACATGTCCAAAATTTTAGAATTTGTTTTTGAAGACAAATAATGACTAATGGTAAAAATTAGGTTAATTATGTTTAGTTATGAAGATGCAAAAATACATGGTAAAGATGCATGTAAACACAAAATTAAGTGGTTTTATTTTTTTCCCGAAAAGAAAGCAACATACAAACAAATACTAAGAAACAAAATAAATTTATAATTGGCTGCCTAATCTGAAAAAAACTATAAAATCTTTTAAAAAGTCAGTGGCGTACATTTTTTTTGGCAATACTATCAATAAGATTGCCGAGGAGCCGCCGCGCCGCTGAAAATTTTAATTTAATTATCATCTAGTTATTGCTAAAGTAGCTTCTAGTTATATTAAACAACACTGCCAAATTTTCAAAAATCTTTGGGTTATTACTAAAACATCAATTATTTTTTTAAAGTTAAACACCTTGTATTTTCGTAAGTGAAAATAATTTGCATACTTTCTTTCCCAATAGTCATTATCTGTCCTTATTACCAATTCCTCCAAATTTTGGACGTCTCTGTTTGGCCCACCCTGTATACAGGGTCATCCAAATTAAGTGTCTGTCATTTGTAACTTCGTTATTACTTAAAATATGAAACAGTTTAAATTAGCAAACTAGTAGCCTTTTTCACGCTTTTTAGGACTAAAGACTAGAAAAAACAATTGACAATCGAGTTGCTAAGTTATACAGCAAAATACTCCTTTTCAAATGAAACACCCTGTATATCTTATCACCATAAGAAAGTTCTTTTAAAATCGTTTAAATAAAGTCCATATGTAATATATCCAATTTTTCATAGTTTCGGAAATATGGCCATCTTCAGGAGTTTAATAGTAAACAGGATTTTTATATAAAACACCCTGTATATGGTATCATCATTAAAAAGATATTTCCAAAACTATAAGAGATAGACATATCAAATGTGGTATTTTCTTAAATCTCTTTTAAATATCTAATTGTTGGTAATGTAATATACAGGGTATTTATTTAAAATATGCCACTGTACTTTAAAATTTCTGAGGATGAGGATATTTCCGAAACCATGAAAAATTGGATATATCACATGTGGACTTTTTTCAAGGATTTTAAAAGATCTTTCTAATGGTGATAAAATATACAGGGTGTTCTATTAAAAAATTTTTTGCTGTAAAACTTAGAAACCCGATTGTCAATTGTTTTTTCTAATCTTCAGTCTTAAAGAACGTGAAAAATGCTACTAGTTTGCTAATTTAAACTATTTCGTATTTCAAATAATAACGGATACTTTAATTGGATGACCCTGTAGACTGTTCCCGGGGTTTACTACAAAAGAACAAATGGATAAAAAAATATTTTTCGACAAAAAGTTTTTCCGAAAAAAATTTTGCTCTTAAAAAATATGATGCACGAAAGAAAAATGTTGATTTTGTATACAGGGTAAAAAAAAATTCGCTTTAAGTGTAAACTACCTTTATTTTATTTTTTTAGCAAAATATTTTATGGAAAATCTATTTAAAATACCATTTAAAATAACTTTATTAATATTACAGGGGTAACAAAAAGTTTTAGGGAGAAAACCTATTATTAGATGGTGTTTTTCTGGAAATATGTAGATATATAAACATATTTTATACATAATTTATTTTTATTTAAGTAATCTCAATTTTTATGATATTGTTGAAAGAGTACAATAGCCCTACATAATAATATATTAAAGGTTTAAGTTTCTTAAAATGTTTAATTAATATCTAGTCTCAAGAAATGCCAAATAATTTTTTGTTTAAAATAAATTTCTAAAACAAAAAATGGTTTTCTTAATAATATTTTGTCTTTATATTTCGCATTATTTTATTTAATTTAAAATGTTTGATTACCTCACTAACAAAAAATATTTTACGTTTTTTTTATTCTTAGTCGTTCCTTGTGCTTAACTATAATTTCCCAAGGCAATGCGCATCGGGTAAAAATTACTAAGTATTTAGTTACACTCTTTCAAGGCATCTTGTATAATTGAAGTTGATATCGCGAATAGCGCAAGTAAACATACAGTTTTACGTGTTGCGTCGTTGTTTTAATTACCAGAATTTTATTTAAATTTATGCACATTTTATTTTCAGAAATGTTAGCTACCCCAAAAGGATTATTTCAACAAACCTAAAATTTACAGTTTTATTTATGACCTATGATCAATATGTATATTTTCTATAGACTAATAAATTATCAATTTTTAAGCGGTCGGAAGGCAAATAATGTCACCGGTATTATTTGTAGTGCAAACAAATTACACCCTAAGTTGAAGGTCTAAAAGCATAAAGTAGAAACGGTAATATTTACACCTCGGTTAAGTTAAACAATATTTGTGGGCGGCTTTATGGCGATTTATAATTGTTTTAAATAAAATGTTTGTTTTAAATAATAATACAATGACTGACTATACAGTGCATTTATTTAATAATGTCGCCCTATTTAATTTTTTAAACGGAATAATAAAAAAACTTTAAACTTTGGAAAATAAAATTGATTAAAAATACGATATTTTAAGTAAAATTGATAAATGAAAATGGGAAAAAAATGGACAGGGGAAAGGGGCGTTTTGTGGTACGCGACGAGTCCTTTATAATCCTATAATATAAAGTATAAACCTTGTACTTGATGTCCTTAATGGGGTATTCTCTTAGAGCTCTTTAAAAGATCTGTTTATAGGTGATATAGTATACAGAGTAATTCATAAAAAAATCCATATACTTTTGACCTAGCCTATCAAAAAAAAAAAAAAAACAAAATAAGTAATTCCACAAAATGTGTTTAATATAAAATACTCGCGCAGTATCTTTTAGATACACACTGGACGTCTAGACCTTATACGCACATTCATTGGCGACGTCAGATTTTCGGTTTTGGAGTTGTCGAGGGAAGCCGAACATTTTTAGGGCGCGCCAAATAAATTTTGTCAACAAAAAAATGGGCTTAATGTTACAAACCATACATTATTTCAATGATAATAGCTGTGGTAGCTAAACTTATTTTTTGCCCGAACATTTTTTAAAGAGCAGAAAGAACACACACAACACAGTTAAATTAATTTTGTTATCTAACTTTACTACTTCTGTTGATGTATTGTCCATTTGCTGTACTTCCTACTTTTCACCTTCCAGGGGAAAGTCATTTTTAGGGGTAGCCCGACACCCTTTAAAAGTACCCGGCTTTTCTGTAAGGTGGAACGAAAAAAGCATAGTAGATCTAAAAGATACGAACAGAAATACTATAGGAAAAAAATGAAACAGTTGTATATATTTCTTGCAAACCCAAAAACCAAAAACCAAACCCAAAAGGTTTGCAAGAAATACAACAGTTTTATTTCTTTTCTTTAAATTTTTACGTGCACATAACCACACAGATTTCATTTACATTACTGGCAGACAAGGCTGATTTATAAAGGAGACTGTCAGTAAGGAGAACTACACGACTGGTCGACATTTGGATTCTGAATAATTGTTTGAAACAGCAAGTAACACCTAGCTTTGCTTAACTAAATTAACCTCCAAAAACGTACCATTTAAACATAGGAAACACTTACAGATTAAATTAATTAAAACGGAATTTTTAAAAACTTTGCTAAGATAGATTTTTGTGAACGTAAACTTACTCCAATTTATAAATGGTTTGCAATCTTTTTTCTGCATTTTTACCTTCACACCCACCATAGGTAGTTAAGTAAGGAAAACAAATTCATTTGTTTTGAAAAACAAAATAAGTTTTTGCTACTACAGTTGACACCCATAGTAAAAGTGAATATTATTGAATGATTTTTTTGGTGTCCAAAATGTCATGTCTTAAAAAATATGTTTGTGCCGCCCCCCTTGGTCAGCCCAAAACCAAAAAGCGGGCGTCGCCACTGAATTTAGCACATGTAAAAAGCGGACATTCTACTGAACGACCCACTGATTTGAACTAGGAAGGTACTGGGGTGGCATCATCAACCAAAAAGTGGCCAAAGTGACATATTTTTGAATATGGATTGTATTTCTCAGATAAGACGAGACCTACGAAATGTTAAATGACCCTGTAAAATTTAAGCAGAAATAATGAAAAATTTTAATATACTATTTTACAGAAAAATGTAGGATTAGTTTTCGAAAAGACCAATATGACAAACCCTCGTGCCATGTTTTAAAAAGTTTTAGTAAGCGAATCTTGAATTATTCAATTAAATGTCATTGCAAAATTACCCAATTTTCGGTTCAGGTAAAAAAACAAACAGGCACTTGTAAAATAAATGTTGTCACTGACATGAGGAAAAGTGTTAATAAATCAGTGACAGTCAGTATTTAATATTTTAAATACTGACTGAATACTTATGTATTATTTAATCGACGTAAAAGTATCCAGAATTAGGTGGCATTATGCAAGAAAAAGTTTTAGAGCAGTAACTAAAATGTTTTCAGTCTATTTTCCTACCAAGGCCATTAGTTAAACTTATTTTATTTAATAAATGAAGGTTTTAATAAAAAACATAATGTTGACTTTCAGTTAAAATGTTATGGTTTTAAGATTAATGAACCAAAAAAACATTCTTTGAATTCAGCTGTACGTAAGATTTGACAAAGCCTTATAACTTTTTTTTACCCCAGTTAAAAATTTGGTAATTTTGCCATTTCATTTAATGGAATAGTTCAAGATTCACTTATTATTATTTTTTTAAACTTGGCACGAAGGTTTGTCAAATTGGATTCTTTACAAAAGTTAACTTACATTTTTTTCTGTAAAGTGTATAAGGAAGCCAATAATTAACAGCTTTAATTGTTACTAAGCTTACATTTAAAACAAATAAAATAATTACCTACATAACATTGTACTGTTAATTAACATAAATCTTTTCTTGAGTACTTCTTAATATAGATGTTTTAAAAGACATTTTAAAAAGAAGTATATGGAATAAAGGCTTTAGTTAGATGAATAGCAGACCCGTTTACCTATCAGCAAGAAAAATAGACAGGCTTAGAGCTGTGAACGGTATTTATTTGATATTTTATTAGATTAAGTGCCTCGAAAGGTTTTTCCTTTAAAATCTAAGAATACTGACGGGTTTCGGTTTTTCCGGTATCTCTAGCATTATCGAAAACGTGTTTGATTGTTCCTTTTAAAGTACGCCATGTGAATTTATTTTTTAGTTCGAACTGTAAGAAAGAAAAGATAAAATAAAAAACATGAATTTGTTCCATTTAGTTTGCTTTTATGTCTATGCTAATTTCAAATATTTTTATAACTTGTTAATACAGGGTAATGTAAATAATACCCCCGTTTACCTGTTAGCAAAAAAACTAGACTGGAATTTTTATTTGACTATTTTACTAGAGTGTTTTACACTGGCAAAATGTCATAGCAACCCCCTTTTTCTACTGGCAAAAATCCTACTTTCTCCTACGTTAATAAAACCTACATGATGGTATTTCAGCAATATAACTTAGTAAGGTTAAAGTAAAAAGGTAAAAAACTGCTGTTCATTTATATGTAAATTAATGGTTAAACACTTACTTGTAATTTTCGTGAAATAGTCTTGTCGAATATCGTTGGAAAACATTTTTTGGACAAAATATTTTTCTTGTTTTATTCAAGTTTGTTGTTTTTGGTAATTTTGTTCGTGACATTTAAGTAGAACCACTAGCTTGACCGCTTGTGGTATTGTTATAAATGCCTTAACGAAATTGCAAAGCAACAGATTTTCATACACTTAAAATATTTTGCCAGCAAAATTTTCTCTTCTATGATATTATATACGATAATTTTTAGATAAGGTTTTTTAAAATAAATCACTATCTTCATGCGTAAAAACGCATCATATTACACTTCATTAAAGTACTTTACAATACTAGTGTGATACCTATATCGGTTAACAACGAGATCACTTTCCGGCTGCAAATATTTTATTTCTTTATTGATACTGACGAAACTCAATAGGGTTGTAAGACTTACAAAAAGTCATTTTTGGTGTTTATGATAAACTTTTACCTTTACTTCTGGTTTTACAGGAAATAACTAGAAATTTTGTTTTTAAATGACATGACACCCTGTAAGATTTTTGTTTTTGGATCTCCGGGTCATTTTTAAAAGAAATACCATATTTTTTAAACACTTTCAATCATTTTAAAATAACTTCTTATAATTTACGTACTTTCAGAAAATACGAAATTAATAATTATATCTGTTTATTTTTTTTTACTAGAGGGCTCTTAACTTCCACACAACAATTATTATGTACGTAAATGATCTTTCTGATACTAAATGGCGTAGGTCGCAATTCATAGTAATTGCTATGAAAACAAAAAATTATAGAAGATGTTGTGAAATCAACCGCTCGCGTTTCGTTAAAGAAAAAAAACATTAGTTTGTGTTTATGTATTTATCTCCTAAGATGTTAAAATAAATCTAAGTTAAATTTGGAATTGGGATAATGTTTTATTGTTACAATATTTTTTAGGTAAGGACTTTATTAAATTATAAATAAAATAATTAAAGTTATGCAATAATATTGGGTAAGTGATTTTGGACTTATATTGTCAAACAGTATAATAACCGGGCGTAGCGTATCCAAAGAAAATATTATTTAGCCCAATTAATTTGGACTTTTACCTCGGAATCGTACGAAATAAGCTGAATATTTGTACATACCTTTATTTTGGTACAAAAATACTCTCCTTAAAATCCCTCTCTCAATCGTGTAAGAACCCAAAATATGACAGGTCAAATGTCAAAAAAAACGGTGTTTTGCGAATATCTTGTTTTCCTTACTTTTAATTAAATTTATATTTATTATAAAAGTTGTAGAACACAAAATTCTATACATATTTTTCATATTTTTAGTTTTAACTCACCCTGTAAAATACCAATCAAAGTAAAATTTGGTATTTATTAGTTTTGGACCACGAGACCAGTTTTCGGAAAATGTTTGAAAATTCAAAAATGTTTGGTCCATTTGTCGTCTTGTAACACCTATCCTGGAACACACCGTATATTTTTAATTATGCGATAATTATTGGTATTAATAAATGTAAACATTGTTTTTTATTATTACTGAAGACCAATTATATTATTAGTTAAATTATTATTAACAAATTGTATAAAATGATCTACAATCACGATCGCGTTCATATACATAGCAAGTCTTTGTGTGTCTGGGGAAGTGTTAGGCCCCTCTAATTGGTCTGGCTCCTTGAAAAAATATTATTGAATTAGTGTCCTAAGTATTATACCGGTTAAGCTAAATAACGTAACACATAGGCAATGTGAGGAAAAGAAACAATCTAACTAAATACCGGCATGTAAACATACGTGGCTAATAGTGCTTGTTTTGTTATTATATTACTGGCCGATATACCAAAACTGCTTGCTCATATAGTATATAAAAATTAAGACTAAGATTCTAAGTAAAGTTACATTGTTTTTTCAGACAAAAAAAATGCTTAAAATCAAATTTGTAAAGAATTTTGTGGTTTACAACTTTTATAATAAATATAAATACGATTAAAAGAAAAGGAAACAAGATATTCGCAAAAAACTGATTTTTTTGACATTTCACCTGTCATATTTTGTGTTCCTTACACGATATCATAGGGGATTTTAGGGAGAGTATTTTTGTACTAAAATAAAGGTATGTACAGATATTCAGCTTATACCGTGAGATTCTGAGATGGACCCTTTAAATTGACTAAGATTACTGGGGTCTTTATAGAAATTGCCCAACGATTTTCTTATTTGTTTGAAAAATACCTTAGATTGATGAGATAATTGGTGTGGTCTTGTAGCTAGGACTAACCAAATATTTTTTTAGCTTTTGGTACAATAAAACGGATATTTTTTTCAAATTTTATTTTTAAGCTTTTAATTTTGTTGTAAGTTTACTTTGCATTCTATTAAGTTTATCTAATGCCTCAATATAACTAACCAACGATTATATATCGAAGTCGTTTTGAAAATTTTCCATTTTATGGTGGCGGCCATTTTGGATATTTTTTTATAGTGAGCTTTATTCTAGCAATTAAGCCCTTTCATTTAATACCCATATCGAAGTAGTTTTACAAAAAAAAAAACGAATAAGCCCTTTTGTGACGGTGGTAATATTAGATTTAATTTTTTTATAGTGAGCTCTATTCTACGAATTAATCTCTTTTATTTATTACCCATATTAAGGTAGCTGTGGAAAAATATATATAATCCGCTATTTTGTGGCGGCGGCAATCTTGGATTTTTATTTTTTTATAGTGAGCTCTATGTTAACCCCTTTTATTTAATACCCATATTCAGGTTGTAGTAAAGTATATGTAATCCGCCATTTTGTATTGGCAGCTATCTTAGATTTACAACTATAAAGAATGTAGTATATTGTATTATAATCCAGATTAAAAGTATGTACCGAATTTCAGATCGATCGATCGTCAGGAAGAGGCACAAATTCTAATTTCTAAATTTAACCCAAATAATATCAAATAAGAAAAAACAGGTCAAGTTAAGTAAAACAGTTTAAGAAGTTAACATACCTAACATTTTTTAAGGACAAATTAATACCATTAAGTCAGCAAATCTACATTTTAGGTTAAACGCTCTCTTTAATCAAACAAAAACTACACAACAATTAAACTAAATAAAAACCATGCTGTATTAAACGAGGGCGTCATGGTAACAATTTGCATTGGTCTTCGCTAGAAAATCAAAGTAAATTTTAACTTTTATTTTATTTAAAATAAACTATTATTGTTAATGTACAATTTTATTTGTACCTTCTACAGTCTAAGAGAGTAATTTTTATTTTATCCGTAATTTTATTGTAATTGCAGTAATTGTTTATTTAAAATTTAATTAACATAAGTAGTGTTGATATACTGTTTTAAAATAAAACATAAAGATCAATAATTATCATTAAAAGGAATTGTATTCTGATCGTAAATATACCCCACTTTTTACAGTGTAGTTAAATGTCGATATTGCAGTTAATATTAGACTAAAATAAAAATCAAAACATTATCAAAAAAGAAACACAATACCAGCTTTAATGGCCTCCAGTCGTACAAAATCCATTTTCCCTCTTTTCAATGAGAAACAATAGTCATTGCCAACTTGTCAAGCTCAGAGTTTAAATTAATTGAAAAGAAATATGCCTCATTAAACATTGAGCTCATTTTTCAGTCGAAATATATATATATATATTTTTCAGATGTAGATATATTTTCCAATTTGCTAAAGAAAAATGACAAACGAAGGAAAAATCTTCTGAAAGTATTCTCATTTTTTATTTAAGAACCCTTGCCGTAAAAGGGAAAGCGAAAGGGTTTTCGGATTTATAAACAAAGCGAATTTGATGAAAAGATATAAGAGAGTATTGTTTATGTTGATAAAAGGATCGGTAGTTATTAACTGGCTAATTAGGTTAAGAAAATAATATTTTTGCTTAATTGTTATGGCAGAAAGAAGGATTGTATTTAAAAATACGTTTAATTGAATACACTGGCCAGCGTAATTGTTAAGCCTTATAAACAATTTTTTTTCTCAAATATTTTATTCTAACCTCTACATATACCGAATGCCCACGAGAAAACTAGCAAGTCTGTTATTTTCTTAAGAAGTATAACCCTTTTTTAAAATTTTGGTCGAATATATGGTTGAAAAGAATGTAGATTTCTGGTGTATCGGATTTTATATGGCATATCCAGTTTAACCGGAAAAGCTCTTAACTTCGCTCTTTTTTATAAAACCATTTATAAATTTTTCTAAAAATTAATTCTATAGGCAATTTAAAGACAATACAAGTACAACATGTTATATCTAATTTCCCGTTTAAGTGCCACAGAGATTGACTTTTGGCAGTAAAGGCTTCAAGAATTCAAATTTAAACAATAACCTTAAACCCTTTAATTTAAAGCTAGCGCTTATTTCATAATCTTTTAGGTTAAATATATTCTATCCCCAAACCTAGCAGTTTAAAAGGTATTAATAGTTAAACTTTAAAAATTATATTTTCTTTACTTTTTTCTAAAAAGCCCAGCGTTTTACTACTAATAGCTTCAAAACTATTTAATTTGAAAAGGGTATATATTTAACAAAATCGATTAGAAAATATATATTCTAAGCCCCTAATTTTTTGAGCTATTAGGTGTTAAAATTTTAAAAAATTTTAATAATAAAGTACCGCTAGACTTCTAAAATTGGAGTCCTTATAATGTTACGATAAAATAATTTACATATGTTTTTGATTTTTTTTATTAAAAAATTGACAATGCATAAAAATGTTTTATTTTTTCGCGAAAATCGCATATCGTACAAAAAAACTCAGGATATCAAATTTGCTCTAAAATTATTGGGGACTATAAAAATAGTTTATATTTTACGAAAGAGCATGGGCGTACATAATATTTTTCATAACTATTTAGGCCACGTTCCTGTACGGCCACCACTGGTTAAATTTAAAAAAATCTTTTTCATCAAAAAATGGTTGCGTGCTAAATTTCGTACACGTATCTAGTAGTCCATACGGTGGGTAAAAATCTGACAAAAATTGCAGAAAGCAAGATATTTGGCATGTTTATTTTGTATATTATTAGAAGTAATTTAACCCGCAGCACTGTCTTCCTCGACCTGTTAAACCAAAATGGCGGCCATTCGACAAAAAAAATATACTGAAATAGATAAGTTATTTAAAAATTATGGTATTATATAGCTGCTTATTAGTTGTTAAAATTGGAAACCGTATAACCGTATGTGTAATTACATTTTAACCAAAAGTGCTTACAACTATTGCAGCCATTAAAAATTTTTAACGTGTATATCATACTTTCTTGAATTGTGTAAGATGTCATGTGGGGTATAATTGTGATATTATTTTAAAAGTATTAACTCTGAGACCTCGGGCACGAAAACCAGCGTCAGCGTCGAGCGGCTGATTTAAATAAACAAGTTCTTTTATTCTCGCATAAAGATGAAAGACAGCGCTCTCACATTTTCCGCTCAACGCTGGCCGCTAAAGTTGACGCTTAGTATCGTATCTGAGACTTAATGGCAAGAGACAAAAATACAAAATTTTTAATGAATAATAAAAAATATATAACTAAAGGGATTAAGAAAAGTAACTTTGTTTAAATAAAAAATAATAATAATTCCTACACTTTGCTCCAATTTGCGAATTAACAAAAGTTGAAATATTTCGTATTTTTTAGAGGTAAAATAATTGGTTAACCAAAAGATGTCACATTTAAAGTTTAAACGGCAGTACCGTTACATTTAAGCTTACTTTGACAGTAGAACATTCCAAACATGATGAACAATGATGCCTTATATGTCATACATCGCGCTGTGACTTAAAAATTGGTAATTTTAAAATAGTAAGCTAGCAAAAAGTTTTTTTTTTTTTAATTTTTATTGGATTCTTCGGGCGATTTTCAGAGAAGTCGTAAAAGATAAAGATAATAAGGTTTATGTTTTTATGGCTGCTTAACTTACTATAGCGTTTAAACATAGTCACAGTACCCTTAATTAAAATTAAAAAAAAAAATTGAATCGTTGCTTTAAGAAACGAAATAAAAATATTAAATGGGGTTTTGCATTTTTTTAATATGCATCCAAATTAGATTTTTTTATTTACAAGTATGTATGTATTTATTAAGTTACAAAAAAATATTTAAATATTAAGGCGAAAATGTCCAAAAATTTCATATGAGTTGCTATTTTTAACTATATGATACTGCAATTAAACTAAATATACCGGTGTTATCATTTAAAAAATTTAAAGAACCATTTATTTTCAAGTAAACCAATAGTTGCATTAAACAAATAAATATATAGTTTAATTTATGTATATTTATAAAAAGTAGCTTCAGTACCAAATTTCATTTTTGTATCTTAAAAATATAAAAGTTACAGGACAAGCACCCCTTAAGAAACACCTAGGAAATCTTTTATGGTTAAAAAGGCCGTTGCTTTTTTAACCATTAAATGTGCACGAAATACTCATTGTAAAGATCCCACTTTAGTTGAACTGGATAGATTATAATTATGATTATACTCCATATTATCCATGGCTTCAACAGTTATCAGAAGCTTTTTAAGTGTTAGAAGACAAACCACTTCTTCTTTCTTAGCTCTGTCCATAACCATGTTTTTACGTTATAAGGCTATTTCTTAAATTATTTTTTAAGAAAAGCAAATGCAATAATTGGGCAGTAATCAGTGTGCTTATTGTTTTGACATTCAAAATAATTGACATAAGTAAATACGCAGTATAGTGGAAATCCCTTTTTCAAAAGAGGTAAAATATTTAGAAGTAATCTTTGACCAAAAACTGACTTGGAGACCACACTTAAGCAAAGTCACTTAGAAGGCAAAAACTACCCTGGGTAGATGTTGACTTTACAAAAAATTGGGGACTCAGCCCGAAGATGAACCTGTGATTATATAAAATGGTCGTCAGACCAATGGTAACCTACGGTTCAATAGCCTGAGGTGCAAAGACGCTAAAAAAGACGGCAATAAGGCAACGACAAAGTATACAAAGACTCGCTTGTCTATGTATTACGGGGACCATGAAATCGAACCCTACTGCAGTCCTAGAAGTGCTGCTTAACCTACCGCCACTTTACATACAGGGTGTTCGAAAATGCACGGCCAAATTTCAGGAGGTGATTTCTCATTGAAAAATATGAAAAAAGTTCCTATAAACACGGGTCCGAAAATGCATAGTTTCCAAGATACAGGGTGTTAAACTTTTTTAAAAATATTTCTTTGTAATTATCTTGAATACCCTGAAACCGATTTTCTTGAATTTTTCAGTGTTATTTCTAGTAATAAGGTCCAAAGTTAGGCATAATTAAATTAAAATTATTAAGTCCAGTGGCGTCTCACGGGACATCTTATAGAAAATAATTGTAAAAAAATGTACGCCACTGACTTTTGTAACTTTTTAATTTTTTTAGAATAAGCAACTGAAAATACAACTTTTTTATCTCTTGAATTTTTTTTGTATCTTGCTTCGTTCTCGGGAAAAAAATAAAAACCACTTTATTGCATGTTTCTTGGGACGGAATTTTTGAATTTTGACGATTTACTGAGCAAAAACAGTTAAAGATAGAGCAAAATTAATTTTACTTTCCTATCTTAAGTTTTTAAGGACTATCTAATAACATTAAAAAGTGAAGGTCAACTGAAGATTAAAGAAGGTGAATGTT
Organism: Listronotus bonariensis; assembly: GCA_014170235.1. Lineage (NCBI taxonomy): Eukaryota > Metazoa > Arthropoda > Insecta > Coleoptera > Curculionidae > Listronotus > Listronotus bonariensis. The sequence continues at coordinate 70,364 of JACEGR010001080.1, forward strand.
GAACCTAAATGTTGGACACCCTGTATCTTAGAAACTATGCATTTTCGGACCCATGTTTATAGGAACTTTTTTCATATTTTTCAATGAGGAATCACCTCCTAAAATTTGGCCGTGTATTTTTCGAAGACCCTGTATACATACAGGGTGTAGTGAAAGCGGTACAATATCGTCTTAAACAAAGCCAGAGTCCTATGGTAAGAGAGGAAAGGGCCATACAATGGAGATTCAAGGAGGACTAAGAAGTCAACTCACTGTGTGTGATGTCTTCGGACAAAATGCCGACCTAATCTGGTATACAGACGGCTCCAAAACAGACCAAGAAGTTAAAGCAGGCATATATGGTTACAAACCAAGGACGAAAATAAACTTGGGCCTCGGACAACACCCTACTGTGTTCCGGGCCGAAATTGTAGCCATAGAACAATGTGCTAGGAAAATCTTTGGAAGGAGCTATGAGGATAAAACCATAGTAATTTACTCGGACAGCCAGGCAGCCATCAGTTCTATCAGTTTATGCAAAATCAGCTCTTACTTGGTGCCGGACTGCATAGTTGTCCTAGAAGAGGTGGGTGCGTCCAACAAGCTAACCATTGCCTGGATACCAGGACACGAAGGCCACAAAGGTAATGAGGAAGCTGATAAATTGGCAAAGGAGGGGCTGGCAGAACAATGGTAGGTCCCGAGCCCTACTGTGGTATTCCATCATGCCAAGTAAGGTCATCTATTAGATCATAGATTATGAGGGAATCTTACTCGCCAGAATTTACGAAAGACCTTCTGAATTACAACCAAAGGCAGTAAGAATAAAAGTGGGTCAACTAGCAAGTCATTGCAGAATGAATAAACACCTGGAAATCATGGGCCTGGCAGAAGAAAACCTATGTAGGTTCTGCCAAGAGGAGGAAAAATCCGCAGAACACGTATGGTGTTACTGTGAAGCCCTTGGTGGTCTGCGGTTTGCAAGGCTGGGTGAAGAAAAACCTAAAGCGGCAAGATATACCAAGAAGCCGGTTTTAGGCTTGTGAATTCTGATAAAACAGACCGGCTTGGATAGCGTGCTCTAACCTATGGACGGAGGACACACAATAAACCTAAGCATCTCTAGTCTAATAGTATATACGTTATTTTCCCATGCATTATTACATTACGCTGGAAACATCTTGACGGATAATAAACATATTAAAGTGACATACAATAAGTTTAGGTTTAGATTAGACAGTCATTTGGCTGCTTCTATAATTTAAAAGTTGTTGCTTAGATACACCCTAAGATAGTTAGAGAAAGTATTGTTTATATTGATAAAAAAATTATTACTTTTTCGGTTTAAAAAATAATACTTTTTCTTATTTGTTACAGTCAAAAAGATGATGATGTTTAGAAATATGTTTAATTTTATACATTGAACAGACCAATTGTTTAACTCTATAAGTTTTTTTTTATTTTATTTTTCCATGGCTACTTGTCTTTAAATTACCCTATTTTTAGCCTTATCACGACGCTTTAGAATAAAAATTAAAAAAGAAAAAAAAGGACTTAATAGATAGGTAGTTTTTACATTCTTTACACTCCAAAAATAAAAAAGTTGACATAATAAAAACTGGTGGGCTTCTTCAAATAAAAAGTAAAGGTTGTTTCGAAGCGGCACTTTTTCCTACATTTTAATTAATGAAGTTTAAGGAAAAAAAACTTTAAATATTTAAAGCAAAACCAATTGCCTTATCTATAGAAGAATGACAATTAACCAAAGCCGACCGGTAAATAAGAAGAGAAAATTTTATATTTAAATTGTGGGTATTTTTATGGTTAATTAATTTTCTTAAGATATATCTAATAATTATGCACACACAATGTTTTTGTTTAAATTGAATCCACATAGGCTGATTTATTTGGAATAAAATACGTAAAAAACAAAACAAAATACCCAAAAATATTAATATTTTTAAGCCTAAGTTGTTGTAAAGTCTAGTTAAAATATGGTTGTAGATATTTTGGATTCAAAGAAAAATTCTAAAAATGTTTTTTTTTTTTTTTTGATAATATCGCGCTTTAAAATGTATATAAAAGTAAAAAAAACAAAAAAAAACTAAGTAAAGGAAAGTTGTACCTTGCAGTGCAAGAAAATAACAAGCAGTAAAAAGATTTAGGCTTTTTAAAATTTCTGTATAATGATTTTGACTACTTGTCAAGTATACTTAGTTTTACAAGTAAGTGATCTATACTTATAATTTTGGTAATTGTACCTAAAAATGGCCCAATAAATTATTAAAAACAAAAAAACTTAATGTCACATGCATGTGATAAATATAAATTAGGCCAACTACAAAACATTGAATTAAAAGGTTTTCATTTTTAATGCATAGATACGCTTCATTTAATGGAAAAGTAATTTAATTTACATTAGCTTCATTGATTTAAATCGTGATATAAACCTATATAAAATTTTTGTTGATAAAAATAACCATAAAGTCTAATGAAAAGCCGCAAATAAAATGACAAATTGCTTTTAAACCTAACACCGTCCCATATTTCAAACACAATTATGTCATTTCAGTAAAATTTCATATTTTAAAATTAATCTGTTTTTCTTTTGTAAACGCCTAATTATATACGAATAAATGGCTTTTTATTAAAAATAATTTTATTTTAAAATAATTATGCATGAACTTTTCAACATCAAAAATCGAAAAAAACAGTTTTTTCAAATGTATTTAGGGGTACATGGGGTAAATTAAAAGTATTTTTGTTTTGTTGTTAATTAGTAAATAAATTAATGAATTAACCGGTAAATAACTTAAACTTAATGCAAATTTGAGCGCGGATAAATTTTAACTTATTATTTTTTTGTTTTTAATATTTTTAAAATGTAGTATGTGAAAATTTTAAAGACGTATTAAAAAAAATTATAACCATATGTAACAAAATGCACCTTATTTTAGCTACAAAGATAAAAAGGGACAACAATTCTAACCCTAATATGGTTATATATACAAAATATATTTATAGGTAAATAAACAATATTATTTACAGCTTTAAAAGTTGTTATGGATATGTTAAAAAATGGAAATTTTATCGACCAGCATTTCGGTTTTTATTAGAAAATACCAAACAAATTAAATTTTAGAATAGAGGGAAAAATCAACGGATTTTAGGTCCTAAATGCATAACAAAACATCAAGAAATCATGCCCGTAAAATTGAATTTCTTACCATTTTTAGGTTAAGCAGTTAATACACTACCCAAAGTATTAGGGGTATGCATTTTTTTGTTAAATTTAATTTAAAATTGTGGCCACACTTTAAAATATTGTTTTTACGATGAATGTATAGAGCAAAGAGAGTACAATTCGGGACACGTATTTATAAAGAATACCAACCGCCCTAAAAAAATATCCAATAAACAACTGAACAAACAATGAGATGCTATAAGAATATTCTATCGTAGAGAAAAGAAGTGCACACTTTTATGTTACAATTATAAGAGTGCTGCTTATTTTACTGATTACAAAAGAAAGTAACTACAAGAAGCTTGAAATCTAATAATTTTGACAATAATCAAAACAATAAAACTATGTTGCTATCAGGCGAGTGCGACGCAAGAAACTGTGCCACCACCACAAAAGTAAGGTAAGGCACAAATTAGGACACGTATAAAAGTCTGGGCCCATATAATCATAAAAACCCGTGGCCGAACGTTTTCCTAGTGAAATGTAGGGGGATGCTGTGCAAAAAGTTTTGTATTTATCAAACTGCTGTAATATGGGTCAAATATACCACGCTTTAAATTACACCTGATCGGAAAACAAACTTTTACAAATAAGGTAACACAGTTTTAAAGTTTGGCCACACATAACCACACCGAGGCCTGCACCGTGGCACGGGCGAGTCTCGGTTTTAAATTGTAGCGTAGTAATAAAATGCCGTAGGCTTAATTTTACCGCTCGGTGCCAAACCACATACCCCGCCCGCATTTTAACAAGTAAACAAACATTACCAACCAACGGATATACGTCACGCCGCGTCGGCTGCGATGCATTTTTAGTCAGTTTGCATCGAACTTGTAATATTTATAGTTTTGGAGCCGTTCCTAGGGTGACTGGCGCCGTGGTGCCAAAAGTTATTAGCTGCCTCTGAAAGAAAATGTAAATAATTAAGGTATAAAATTTTATAAAAACAAAAAAAGGTTCCCACTTGCACAATACATTATACTTACCAAGTCCTCTATTCATGTATTCGATATCGCGCTTTTCTTTCTTCGTACATATTGTTTTGTAGAGCAAAAAAAGGCCCTTTCTACAAAATTTACTGTTTTTGATTCCAACATGCCCTTTATTTCAAAACTTTCAGCTCTTAATTTTACAATTTTCCGCCCCTGCAGCCACCTTAGTGCCTTGCACCACTTGCACCACCCGGTAGGCACGGCCCTGTATAGTTTATTTAATTTCTGAAAGTATTAATTAAAAAAACTGATTAAGACAAAAAATAACGGTGTGTTCATAAGTTTTACTAATATTTTATTTACAAGATGTAACAATTAAATTAATTTTACATTTTTTAATAATTAATAAATTTCTTTCTCTTGTATTGTTTATTTCCAACTAAGCTTTAAACACTAAATTTTTATTTTTAAACGTAATGAACTGAAATAAAAGTTGACGCACGAAAAACTTAAAACTTGGTTCAGGAAACATCCGCGCTATCCGATCCACGTATGATTTCATTGTCTGGGCATGTTTTGGAATGTACGAGACACGGTCGTGCTACGGTGCGGGTCTTGTGGGACATCGCTGCGGTTATGTGTGGCCAAACTACACTTAAAGTTTAGATAAAAAGAAACAAAAATAAGTAGCAAAATCATTTATTTAAACAAAGAGATGTACATACATAAAACAATTGATTTGGCTTGACAAGAATGCTTTTTATACTTTTAAGGGCATGAAAATTGCTTTTGAATTTTTACGAATTAATTTGCCTCACTTTTCTCTATAACCGTGAATCTGAACTCGGTGCGCTTATGTGTGGTCAGACCTTACAGTGTACGACGCAGCGCAGCACAGCACGTACTAGATGAGACGCGACTTGCGCCAAGTCGTATCAATTTGCACTGTAAAATTTTATTAAGTTACAAAAGTACGCACTGATGTGCTGTGTCCCACCGTACGCGTTATACGCGTCTCAATTTTTACCTTGCCTTACAATTGTAATATATAACTTTAATTTTATAAACAACAATTAAATTGTGATTTACATTAATTTTACAACAAATAATTTTTTAACTATAGAAAGTGGAAATAAAAGTATATTTAATAAATACTAATAATTAATTTATTAAAATCAATATTTTATTTTAAGCGAATTGCCCGTTTTTGCCTAAAGAAATAAAATATCAAACAAAAAGTATTAGCAGAGACCAATACAAACAGACTTAGACTCTTCAATAGGATGTCTTGCAAAGAACTTGTATTGCTTTTGTGTCGCTACTTCTCAGTATCTTTCAATTTTATTTATTATTTGAGATATTTTCCAGCAAATATCCGCATGATATTATATACATTTTATTTATTTTATCCAAAGAAAAATGAAATATTGCTATTAAATATTTAATATTGGACATTTACTGCAGAAATTAAACACATATTGCTGCGAAACAGGTCCTAATTTGTTTATAATGATATTGCTTTATAAAGTTTTATTAGATTACGGCTAAATTAGTTTTTATTGCTTTAAATAACACCGCCAAATTTTATTAGAATCAAGTATTGGATATTAATTATTGGATAAGCTTATATTAAAGGATTTCGTATTATAACTTTTTAAATAAACAATAAATATATTTCTATTATTTTTAGATATGATAATAAGCTAAATATGTTTAAAAATTGCTAGTTATTATTATTTTTTTAAGGCTAAATTCTTAAAATGTGTGGTTATTTGTCAAGCCCGGCAACGCCACCCGCGGGTTTTTATTCATATCGTAAACAAAACATGAATGAACTGACTTACTGACGCTTGGAAATGACGCCCTCTCATTTGACAATATGGCCAGTGGCGTAGCTAGAGGTATCGGGGTCCATACTGTCTCAGTAAATTAATGTTTCTTGGTTAAAAAAATTTGAAAGCAAAAAAAGGTCCGTACCTCCAAACGGGGCCCTTTCCAATATATTATATAATTTGTGTGGTCAGAGTCCCCCTTTTTTTGACTTTTTATTGGTCGAATAAAATTGAAAACGAAAAAAAAATGAATTATTTTTTTCTATACATACACCCTTATTGGGGGTCTCTTCTAATTAGAGTCCCGGGGCGAACCGTCCCACCTCGCTACGCTATTAAATTTGGCAAGCCAAAAGTGATCTAATAAGGTTTTTTTGGGTGTTTTTTGATGATTAGAAAGTAAATATTGGTACTCATTTACGCACCTCACTTTTCACAGGTAAATAGATTTTATTCAGGAACATTACTTGATGAGTTTGTAATAACTAAACTTGTTTTGGGTTGCCCAGCGATCCAGAGTGTAGAAATATATGAATTCGAGCTTTAGAATTATAAACTAAATTTTTACCCAAATGCTTAAACATATGTGGGGAACATTTTAGAGACACAATTAGAAATGATGGCCTTCGCCCCTTAAAGAAAGATGCAATTTTCGAAAAAATTATAAGAATTGCCAGACCTTTTGCTTTTACATTGAACACTATTTTGTACATTTTATGATAATATACTTTTGTCAAGTGTCAGAGCATTATAAACTTTTGTGTTGTACACGTGTTTTATATTGTTTTTAAATAGTGTTTTTTACCTTAATTCATATTTGCAATTATAGCCCTTTGATTCTCTACACAACACTGTTTTATTGTAAAAATCTGATACACCGTTTTACACTTACAAGCGTTTGAAATTTGGCATTAATTTGCTATATTTATAACGGTTCGGCCAATTTTTAAAAGCAAACTGGCGTTGAGCAGATAATCAGAGGATCTTTAAAACGAGGTGTCACATGGCCCCCCTTTCCATTAGAAAAAAAAGTTGATAACGCCCCCTTGGCACTAGGCCTCGTGACCATAAAAATTTTGATGTCAAAAAGTAGTTTAAGTGACACCTTTTTATCAAAATTTTATCCGACTTCGATATCTTGTCCTGTTCAAAAATTATGAGGAAGGGAGCAATTTTAAAATCCTCACTGTAAATAAACCCTTTTAAAATTCCTTTTCTTAGTTTATGGTTATTCTTACTTATTTCTTAAATACATTACCCGAGTTGTAATTGAATTTGAGAAAGACTTTATGGATGCCGTGTGGACGCTCATCATTGGGATTTCGGAAACCGTAAGAGATACAGGATCGGTTAAATGAAGGCAAAGTTGCGCAATTTGATGCTCAATAAAATGCCGTTTTGCGTTTTAAAAAATTCCGAGTACTTCCGAAGATATTCGAAAAAGACCGGAATTTTCAATTTTGGTTTCTATTGTTTCCTGGCTATATTTGTTAAGATAACTTAAAAATGAAAAACACGTTTTTCATGGCCACTTTTTCTGCTCTATAATTCAGTGTGATTAAATATTAAATCTGACGTTTCGGCTTCTGGCGACCATCATCAACTTAATTTTTTAAATACGGACCTGATATTTTTTCAATTTAATTAAATCCTTTCATCACTCTTAAAACACTACATATCGCCACTTTGATATTTGCCGACGTTTCGTACAGAAAATTCCATCACCAGAATATTGCATATTTATTTTACCATAATACGGCCCTGAATTACATTTTTAGGGTAAGAAGGTAAAAAAAAGAATAAACTTATTACATATTCGTAATCTTTTTTATTGCAACTCATTGATATCTAACAGCGGAAATTACTTTCATTAACCGAAAATTTCATGAATATTAGACATAAGATACAAAAGGTAGACAACAAATCAGCTCACATAAACAATTTGTAATACATATCTTGATGCCCATATTAAACATAAACATAATTTAATCACTATTATAAGTGTTCAAAGGATAACCTTTCACCTCGATGCATTTTCTTGCTTTGCTTTGTATTTTAATACAGCTCGATTAATTGTTCTCACCAGGAATGGCAGCGACTTCCCTTATCAAATTTTGTCGTAGTACTTAAAGGTCGTGAGGTGCATTTTTAAATAAACGGTTCTTAAGATATCCCCAAAAGGAAATAATCTGAGGACTAAGATCTGGGCTCCTAGCGGACCATCTTGCCAAAACCATTTATTAGGAATATATGGTAAAGGAATTGAGCTACTTCCCCTTCCATTGTTGGGCAGGAGCTCCGTCTTGCTGCCACCATATTACTGCAAAGGTTGATTATCTACGGGCGTCTAAGCATCATTCTAATCAAATTTAGATATCGTTCGAGAGTTAAGGTCCTTCGTAAACGAAAGGTCCGATATGTTGCTCCACATACCGGTCATACATTAAATAACGTTCTCCTTGAATTCGTACCTGCTGGTATAGTTTCTGGTTTAATAAAGTAATTTCCGCTGTTCAGATATCAATGAGTTGCCATAAAAACATTCATGAAAATGTCTATGAGTTTATTCTTTTTTTACCTTCTTACCTAAAAATGTGGTTCAGGGCCGTATTATGGTGAAATAAATATGCAATATTCTGGTGATGGAATTTGTCTGTACAACGAGACGTTCGGCAAACATCAAAGTGGCGATATATAGTGTTTTAAGAGTGACCCGAAAGAAAGAGTTTAATTAAATTGAAAAAAAAATATCAGGTCCCGTATTTAAAAAATTAAGTTGATGATGGTATAGAGCCGAAACGTCAGATTCAACATTTAATCACGCACTGAATTATAGAGCAGAAAAAATAAGCATGAAGAATTAATTTTTATTTTAGTTATCTTAACAAATGTAGCCGAAACAATAGAAACAATTAAATTTAATTCGGTTTTCAGAATATCTTCGAAGTACTCAGATTTTTAAACGCAAAACTGTGGCTCATTTATTGAGCGTCAAATTACGTAACTTGGACTCCATGTAACCGATCCTGCATCTCTTGCAGTTGTCAATCCCAATGATGAGCGTCGAACCTAATAACAAATGATATCAATGAAATAAATATCCTTAAGTTATATACAACAAAGTATAAGTCAATATCTAAATTGTAATAATATACAACAAGGAATAAATATTATAACACAAAAGCCAAGTAATAAAAAAATATATGATTTAAACAAATGTGCTTTGGCTTTATAGCTACAAAAACACATAAATCAGGTTTCTTTATATGTCTGGATTTTGTGTTATAATTTCTATGTAATTTTTATAATTAAAATTTAAATATTTATATTAAAAAAAAGTTTTTAATTTTTTACTATCAATAATAAAAATCATTACTTATACTATTAAAGGCTGGTAATATTACGCCTCTGGTGCATACTATCGATCAAGGTCAAAGTGTAAGTCCGCCATTTTCATTTCTCGCTTTCTTCACCCCCTTTGCCTATTAAGATTGTTGGCTTAATGTTTATCGTAAAATTATGAATGAATCGCTTGTTCCAGTTGTCGTTGGTTAAGCCCCTAGTCCTATAAAAATTAAAAATATTGTATATATTATGACAGCACAATTGTCAAACCATTAAAAAGAATAGAATATTTTGCAACAGAAAATACTTGTAATAAAAATATATGCATCTCTCAACACAAAACACTGATCAATAAGTTTCAATAAAATCCAGCGCGTACGAGGTGAATGTAAATTTAAAAATTTAGCAGAAGAGTAAACTATCTTAGTAGTTGTGGTTTAATTAAAAAAAACTGTTACTTAAAATTTATTATAAAATATTTTTCCAATTTACTCCTTATTGGGATTTAAACAAACTAAATTGACTATTGTAAATTGCTCGTTTTATTGCCTTTATTTACCAAAAAGTAATAAATATTTGTTATACCAAAAGTATTTAAACACCGTGCCTATACAAGATGTTTCCTAACTATGGTAGATAACTCAAGGAGGTGCTTTCTTATGTCTTATTATAAAAACTGTTCTCATAAACACATGTCCGGACTTCAATTCTGAGATACAGAGCGTTAAAATTTTCACAAAAGTTCGTATCATTTAAATATTTTAGGAACCCTTTAATCGATTTGGATAAAATTTGGGACACCTATTTAATGTAAAAAGGCGTTTTTAAAGCTTTACCCAGATTAGGGGTCCAGTGGCGTCTCAGTGAGCACTATAGCCAATATTATTGTGAAAAAATACGCCACTGATTTTTTATAAACTTTAATTATTTTTTTCTGATTAAGCATTTAACAATTTAGATTTTTGGTTATCTGTTTTTTTTGTATCTACCTTCGCTTTTAAGAAAAAATATTATATTTACTTTATTTTTATAAAAAGTACTCATAGACAACATGATATAAAGAGCAAAACGATAAAAAGAAAAATTATTTATTTTAAAATAAATAAGCAATCGTGTATTTTATTGAAAATTATCATTTTACCTAATTTCTAAGGTCAAAATAGTTTTTACTTTGGAATTAATTTTATGCTCTTTAGGGCTTTTTTTAGAATGACCTCAAGTGACTTCAATCTTTTTTTCGAAAACAAAGCAGCAAGTTACAAAGAAAATACAAAAACTAAAAAGTTGCATCTTTTATTTCTTTTTCTGGAAAATGTATTAAAAACTTAAAAAAGTTAGTGGCGTACATTTGTGTAATTTTGTGTTGTGTTTTTAAAATAATATTGGCTGTAATACCCACTGAGACGCCACGCCACTGGGCTTTATTGTTTTAATCTAGGTAGAGCTTTACAAGTGCCTTATAACATTAAATAAGTGTTCCGAATTTTATTCAAATCGGTTTAAAGGTTTTTTAGATATTTTAAAAATACCGACTTTTTAAAAAACTCGAACGCCCTGTATTTCAGAAATAAAGCGAGTCCGCACATATGTTTATAAAAACTTTTTTATAAAAAGCCATAAGAAATTACCCCCTAAGTTTTGTACCGTAGTTAGAAGACACCCGGTATTGGCACGGTATTTAAATACTTTAGGAATTCAAAATATTTATTACATTTTAGAAAGTAAAGGGCCATAAGAGTTACAATAGTTGACTTATTTTGTTTAGAAAAATAGAAAAAAACGTCCTGAATAAAAAATTTATGCTTTTTGATCTCTTATATTTTAAGCATAACGAAAGAAACAAATGAATATGAACAAATACTAAAAAAATAAGAAAGCAATTTTTTAAAAATAGAACACCTATTATTATATTATGTCACCATTAAAAAGGTTTTTTTAAAACAACAATAATATCACAATGAATATATCTATCTTTATTAGTTTTAGAATTATTATCCAAATTTAACCCTTAAATGCATGATTTTTTCTTTTGTGTCCGATTAGGTATTTTCGTTTATATTTTAATTTCCTAAAATGGGAAAAAATAATAAAACAAATACTATAATACGTTTTTCTCGTCCATTTGAAATGGAAAAAAATGAAAGTAAGTAAATACGGTTTATATTTTAACTTTCATTCGTTTTTAAAAAGCTTTAAAACAGTTTTTTGTATTGGGTAAACATGGACCACAAAACCAGTCATATACCATATTTTCCATATTTTGTGTTTGTGTGTGTATACCATTTACAAAGGTAGCCCCTTTGCATTTTATTTTTCCACTTTTAAAAACAGGCCAGTGCCCTATTTGATCAGGTCTGATTTCCTTTAGAGGAATATATTGAATGGGTCACCTTTTTTGTTTCTTTTTTTTAACAGTAATTCCATCTATGTATTTAATGTCTTTAAGATAATTATAATAATTTTAAATTGTTCTTCGAACACATAATATTGCTTACAAGCAACAAAAGAAAATTTAACTTTTTTTTATAAAAATTTAAAGCTTCTATTATAAGAGTCCTTCATACTAACCTTCATATTTCTTTAAAATATTTTTTCAAAACCAAAAGTACGCCTTGTGTATGAAAAAATATTCAAAGTAGGCGTAAAAAAACACCAGTTCTCTTCGGCCGCCACTTCTAACATCAGCTTATTTAGGAACCATGCACTTAAAAACTTACTAAATTCTGTATGTAAATTCGGCTTAAAGGGGTATGTACATAACTTACTGAATACACCATGCAGTACAGTTTAGCGCGATGTGCGCGGATAATACGCCTTAAAATCAATGATGTTGCTTAGGGGCAACACGATGCATTTAAGTGTTAAAAAATAGTAGATATAAGAGAATTAGTGCAAGTTGCTTTATTAAGCTCGAGAATTATTAATACCGGCCTTATTTAAATAGTCCTTGTACCAATAATTTAAAGCTATTGCAAATCATGTTGACAGTACCGTTAACCAAAAAAAAGGGGAAAAATGTGAAGTAGTTTTTCTTTATTGTTTTTTGTTGTAGGGTTTTGTTTAACACACAAGGTTTTAAGCATTTTTACTTCTAAAAACTTTTTGATTTTGTGGTCGGCAGCCGTTCGGTTAGACGAACAGTTCCGAAGTTAAAATAAGACCAAAATAAGGCACGACCTAAAACCGACATAAATAAAGCCTGCTATTATACTTATTAAGGGAGTCCTTATCCTACCATGCATGTGCGCAAGCTTAGATGTCAAGAAGTGCCTGGCCTAATTTTACTGTTTAATAATTCTCTATTATTTCCCCTTAACCCTAACCTAATTACCGCACTAAGCTAAGACTGTACGGGAATACGAGAAATTACATTCCGGTTTGAATTGTCACAAATCCGAAACAGTTAAATATAGATATATTAAATATGATATTTTTGGAAAACTTTTTAAAATGCCTTTTTAATAGTTACATAATATTAAGAAAGTTTCTTTTCAAAAAATTTACCCCTTTATCATTCCTAAGGTTTTAATGTTCAGTTGTTTCTGTTGTTATAATTGTTATTCAAGACATGTTTTTTTCAATCCTGTACACTGTCGGTATTCTTGGTAAATGATTGCGACCATTGCGGCCTTAATCGAACAAGTTTCACATAAAAGAGTGGTTGGCTTTATCGTCTCTCCTTCAGCAAAGGCAATTAATATTTTTATTAAATTATGGTATTTATAATCGTATTTATTCCAAATTTTACTGTAAGCATCAAAAAAATGCCAAAAACAAAACATATTCTTTCAGGCAGTTCTCAGTTTTAAAAACTCTTCGTCGCACAAACAGTCTATTGGAAAACCAGCTCTGTGGATACCTAAGGTAAATAATAATTATTTATTTAATAAATTGTAATGCTTTGAATAGTGTTTAATTTAAATTTTACATTAAGCATAAAAGAAAAACCAAAATAAACTATGTTTTATTGGACAGTTCAAGATTTTTTTTTAAATGTCCATCGACAACCAGTCTCTTGGAACATTAGTCACTTGGATAACTGAACTTTTGTCCATAGAAATATTTGATGGTCCTTGGGATAAAGTAATATGGCTTAATGATTGACAAGTTAGTTAGCTCTGCTGATAGTGACGCCCCTGCCTTTTGAGCCTGGAGTTTTGAGTTTAAATTATGTATACAAGAGACGTGCCCAATGTAGATTTTTATGATGATTTTATCGTTAAAGCTGTTCGATGTGCTCTGCTTATTAAAAATTACAATATACAAAGTAATTAACTTTTATTTAAAGTAAATAAATATTACAAAAATATTATAAACATATAAGTACAAATTTTAGAACATAAAAATGTTGATTGTCCCAAATATATTTTTAATACCGCCTTATATAAATAAAAAACACTAAATAGAAAAGAACAAAAACCAAAATCTATTTTGTCTTTAAACTAAACACTGCAACATGGTCTATTTCAGTGCGGAATACAAAATGGGTTGCAAATATTCCATGCAAATAAGAATATTTTTAGGGCATTATTGTTTCTTTAAGACGCTTTTAACATGACAGCTGTCAGTTCTGCATTTTTGAACATAAGCTTGTCGTGGCTCCATTTGTTTGACTATACATGATGCTCACGGCATGGTAAAAAGCCAAATATGTCAGCAAAATATATATTTACCAAAATAAGGGGCTGTTATAAAATGACAATAGGTAAAGAAAAATATAAAAAGACAAGTAATTATTTAAAAAGATTTATTTTGTAAGCAGGGCCGTTCCTGGAGGGGTGCAGCTGGTGCACTCGCACGGGGTGACAAAAATTAGATTGCGGCATTTTGGCAAATGAAGGGTAGAATATAAAGTTTTTAAACTTGCAAGCCGTGAAATTTTAGGAAAAACCCTTTTTGTTTTTTTGCTTTTCAAAAATATTTATTAAAAAAATTATGTGGAACACTTTAATAAAGGACGTAAGGTATTGTGAAAGTGGAAAAAAAACTAAAAAATTATTATTACTCTAAAATAAGTTTTTTTTAACCGACAATTAAAAAAGGTTCTATGTTTGACTCTATATTTTATAGGATGGTCTTTTGTTGGGTACACGCCTTGAAAGAATGGGACCGCTTCGGTCCTGGTCCCGGGGTATACGAGCTGACCCTGTTCAGCCCTATTGACCCCTATGAACTGGCCGGTCACCTAAAACAAAATAAAGAAAAACCCTCAAAACCGAAAAAATATAAATAAAAACGACGTTTCGGTGGTAAATCTGCTAACGTTGTCAAGTTAAAATTAATTTAAAAAATAAAATAATAAATTAACCAATATTTTAATTAAAAATAGTTATAATTTTATGCTTTTTTGGTGTTGCAAACTGAAAATAGTTTGACATTTGTGTTATAAGTGACATAGGTAACTGGTGTATTTATTATTATTTGTACGACAAAAAAGGTGATGAGTTAGTTAATTTTTAGTTTTCCTGAAGATACTTCAGTATCGAGCAAAGGTAATCAAATGTTATTTAAATTAACTGAAATTGATGCGACACAATTATCTTTATTTAATAATATATACGCACTTTCTTTGATTTTGCGTTTTTTATAACAAGTTTCTTTTGCTAAAATACTCGAAGCATCCCAGTTTATTCTATGATTGTTTTCAAATGCGTGTTAGCAGATTAACATATCTGGTGTGCCCACGGACGAACTTAACCCTACCCGTAAAAATTTTAATTTTTTTTCGAAAAAAGTTATTCTATTGATAATGTTTCCATATAAAAAGTTAAATAAATTACACAGGTTCACAAAATAAAAAATTGGTATATGCTGGGTATCGGACAAAGATTTTCTTGACATATTTTTTGTCGCTGAACACGAATCTGAAGTCAAAAGTGGAGGTCAAAGTGCAAAAACCGAATTGCGGGGGCCGAGAGGGCACTAGCAATTTTTTTATTGAAAAATGGGTTATAAGCTCATTTTAAAGGTCTTTTGATACTCTTTTAAACGCCATTTTGTTTTTGAAAATCGGTCCAGCCTTTCTAGACTTACAAGGCAATAACATTTAAACCGCACTGTGGCGTTAAATAAAGTATCAATATTCCTCTAAAATAAAGTATAAGTGTTACATAACCCCTTATTTAATAAAAAAATATCTGGTGCTCCCTTGGCCCCTGCAATTCGGTTTTTGTAGTTTAACTTCTAGTTTTGACTTCAGATTCGTGTTCAGCGGCAAAAATATGTCAAAAAAACTTTGTTTGATACATAGCACAGACCACTTTTTTATTTTGTGAACCTGCGTTATTTATAAAGAACCAACTTTGTTTTACTTATACACAGTTTTCCATTTTCTCGTTAATCAGAGAAAGCAAGAAAAAATCATTGGAGTTTTAAATGCCATTTCATCCACTTGATTAAAACATATTTGTGTTTCTTCATATTTTATTTTTGCAAGTAATATTGTCACGATTTTAAACCACCTCGTTTATTATAACTTTTAGAATACCAAGGTTAAGTTCAATATTTTTTAACTTTAGAATGGAAATCTACTTTTCAATACTAGAGTCGAGAAGCACACAACATGACATATGCTTACATTTTTTTAAATTATATTATTTAAGAATAATTAATTGGTTTAACGTTAGTAGCCAATTCATTAAGTATATTTAACCAATAATATTTAATTATATTCGTTAATGAAAGACAAATAATGTTACTGCTTTAGCGTCAATAACTATAAAATTCTGATTAGAAAACACTTAAAATTGATCATATTATCCAAAAATAAAAATATTTATCCTGACCATTACAGTTTTAGATCGTTGGTACTCGCCATACACAATGCGTCCAAAATTTTACAACGCCCGCTAAAAAGTAATTTATTTAAGTATTTGTAGGTCTTTGGTTTATAGGCAGTTGTTTTTTAAATAGGATTTTCAAATTCTTTGAGCTAAAATACAGGGATTGGCTATTTTAAATTTCTTAAAAAATATGAAAGCTTTTCTAAGCTTTATTTAAAAGGCAATATTTTAACAGTACAACTTTTTAAAGGTTTAATATTACCATTAAAAACTTTTGTTTTAATAAAGCTCTAAAACCTTTCATCTAAACATAAAGTATCATACCTAAGTTAAATTTCTGGTTGCACAGCGAATTTACGGGTTAGTCTATAAGAGGATAATTAAAATTCAAAAAGTGTTTTAAAACATATAGCATTACTCATTAAAGTCTAGCGAAAACTAACTAAAACATTTTCTAATGCATAATAAATTAAACTACCTACACCAGTTCTAATTAAAGGTTTTAATTTTTTATCAATTTAAAGCCACCCTCTAAGTATTTCCTAAGTATCGAAAATCGGATTAAATTAAATAACTTAGAGAGTTAATGTTGAACTTTGGAAACTCTGCGAAACAATTAACTAAGTTAATTATACTAACGCAAATTTAAAAGAAAATTCGATTTTATAAAACAGTGGGAGCGCAGGGGTTCGTGACCTTAATAGTCATTAAAAAATCAACACGCGTACCTGTATGAATTCATGGTATTTTATTAGCCAGTGGTAGGTATACATGGCAATAAGTACCAGAAATCGGCAAAAAAGCTATTACTGTGGTAGTTAAATCGAATTTATAGTCTCGTATTAAAATACATTTTAGGGGTTAAAAACTTAATTTAAAATTATTCTTTACTAGTTTTCGCACACAGCTTCGCACGCGTCAAATTCGAAGTAAAACAATCCTCCCCCAATAAATATTTGGTGATTTTAGATTAAAAATAGAAATATCAGCAATTGTTACAAGAATACTTAAAACTATTTTACTAAGGATAAGGTACAAGTGCAGGCGGATCGTCACTTACGAATTTCGACCAAGGGTGTTTTTTCCACAGTTCAAAACCTCTTATCTTTAATTTATTAGTCTCTGATGTGCATAAAAATGCCGGGTTTTAAACCGTCAATTTAAAACAAATTCCAATTTTCCCCATGGATGGAGGGGTTAACGAAAACATCCCTAAAAGTAAATGTCAGTTGGTTGCGGTTGCTATGAATTTTTAAACAACTCTTTTAACTTTTATCTCTGGTTTTAATTCCAAATCTGTTACTTATCTTATGCTTTTTTAACGTTTTTAGCTGTGTGCATCCTAAAATATAAACACTACCAAAAACTAAAATTTAAAATTTATATCGCAGCCCACATAACAAAAGATTTCTCAACTCAAAATACCCATAAAAAAATTCACAAATATGCACCTGCATGGGGTTTTGACTCCTAGTCTTAAAAAGAGGCACGCAATACATGCTACAAGTCATGAATGAAAACAATCTTATGACTTGAAAACACCCGATGAAAACCCACAGATGAGGATCTGCCTTATAGAATTCAGATATTAAGAAAAAACATTAAATTAGATAGAATAATGAAACGGGTTTTTCTCAACTATGTAAAAATCTATCCCTTTTGCCCTAAAACATAAACTGAGTCATTTTTTTAATATCTTTTATGAATCAAGTTATCTTTAATTTTTACATCTTCCAGAAACAAATCTGCTACTCAGCAAGTCCGAGACTCATCGATGCAATTAAGGGGTAATCCGAAGAAGTCACGTCTGATGAGTAGCTTTTATAAGGTAGCTTTTTTAGCTGAGTGCCTCCAATGTGTCGCAAACCGATTTTTTATTTTTGAGGGATGTATGCCACGAAAAAAAAACCCATTATAAAAAAATATTATAAAAAAAAACATAATCATTTTACCTCCTATGATGATATGGTCTTAACATTATTAAGGAAGTATTTTTTACCGCAAATATGCTACTTATTGTTGTCAGCTATTTAAAAATTTTGACAAATTAGAGTCCAAGGGTGATTATTAAAAAGCCAATGCGACCACATTCTTGTAGCCAGAAATTAAAAATATCAATCTAAATGACATGTGGTTTTAACAGGATGGTACAAACGCCCGAAGAAAGTGGATTTGAAAAAAGCAGCTGAGATGGTAAGCTACAATTCCATCAAATGAGCCTTGAGCAAATTTCAGCCGTTCAAATGACCTGGCCTGGATGAAATTTTCCCAGTATTGATGCAAAAAGACATTGTTACACCATACTTATGCACAATATCCAGAACATGTGTACCTTGGCGCTACATACCCAAATTATGGCAAAGGCAAGAGTGATCTACCTACCCAAGGTAGGCAAATCCCTATAAAAGACGTCATACATACCAATTATTCTATCCTCATTCCTGCTGAAAGCGCTGGAAAAAATAGTCAATAGATATATCAGAGGAAACACCCTTAATAGAAACCCTCTGAACAAGCGCCAATACGCATACCAACCAAAAATGTGTGTGGATCTAGAACTAGATGATCTAAACAGACTCTTAGCTAAGTCGATTGATGACAAAGAGGTGGCGCTGGCAACATTTTTGGATATAGAAGGCGCGTTTAACAACGTACCAATTTTCTCACTAATGAACGCGCTAAGAAAAAAGGTATCCCTGACACGATTTGCAACTGAATCGAAGCAAGCCTCAAAAACAAGGTCATAAGATCCACCTTAGGCACAGTAACAATGGTGGCTAAAGTGGGAAGGGGCTGCCCACAATGAGGCGTTCTATCGCCACTATATTGTGCAATTCTGGTAGATGAACTTCTCGACAAATTGACTAGTGAAAAGTACAACTGCCTCGAGTATGCTGATGACCTTGTTATTAGGGTCAGTCGTGGTCATCTAGGACACATATCAGGCAGAATGCAGAACGCCGTAGACATCGTTGAAAAATGTTGCAAACAGGAGGGACTCTTAGTCAACCCTCATAAAACAAGAACCGTCCTTTTCACAAAACGAAGTGCACTGCAAGGACTAAGACTTTTCAGGGTCAACGGAGTGGAAATCCCTTTTTTAAAGAGGTAAAATATTTGGAAGTTATCTTTGACCAAAAACTGACCTGGGGACCACATTTAAGCAAAGTCACTCAGAAGGGAATAACTACCCTGAGTAGATGTCGAAGACTTTGCGGAAAGAACTGGGGACTCAGCCCGAAGATTAAACTTTGGTTATATAAAATGGTCGTCAGACCAATGGTAACCTACAGTTCAATAGCCGGGGATGCCAAGACGCTACAAAAGACGGCAATAAGGCAACTTCTAAGTATACAAAGACTCGCTTGTCTATGTATTACGGGGGCCATGAAATCGACCCCTACTGCAGCACTGGAAGTGCTGTTTAACCTACCGCCACTTTACATATACACACAGAGTAAAGTAAAAGCGGTGCAATATCGTCTCAAACAAGGCCTATTATAACACAGGAAAGGGCCATACAATAGAGATTCAAGGAGGATCAAGAAGTCAACTCACTGTGTGAGATGCCTTCGGACAAAATGGTACCAAGCTACTGGCTAAACAAAGGTTTTCAAACCTTGATACCTGACAGAAAGGACTGGGTGGACGAATTATCCAGTATATCCCTATACGGTCCAACTGGACAGGCCCCTAACTTCCCATTTTGTTCATTCTTTTATCTCTAGATTTTCTAGACTGTGGAACCTACTGCCAGCGGAGGTCTTTCCTTCTCCCCCAAATCTTCAAGTTTTTAAGTCCCGTGTTAACAAACTTCCTTTTACCTTGCTTAAGACACCCACGGTACATTAGTATTTAGGCTTTGACCCTTTGTGGATTGCCCAAAGATAAAAAAAAGGATATCGGACATATTTTTTTTCTTGCCTCTTATACAGTGTTTTAAGGAAAGTACCAACGTTAAAAAACCCTTTATATGACATATTATGATATCATAACTGCCTAATTTCTCTTAAAATTACAGAAATTGAAAAACAATGTCTTTTAGTGGGTTTTTAAAAATAAATTCATTTTTAAACATTAAGAACTATTATCTCTAAATTCTCTACCACCTAGCTACCTATAAGTATACGACCGATAAAAAAATGCTGTCTATTTGTTTTTCGCACCTGACGCCACTGTGCTTTTACTACAAAGCTATGTATTACACTTAAAATAATGTATTTAAAAAGACCCACAATCTGATTGCCACGCGACTACGTTAACACGAAATTAATTTCTAAATTGTGTGTTTCTTTACAATCATTATTTCCCATTCTTGCCATTTTTGCATATTTTATATGATTAGCGTTTTCTGAAATTTTATTTCATTCGTTTGACCATGTAAATGTGAATAGTAAAAGAACTATAAACGTTTAAAATTTATTAACCATAAAGATCAAGTTTTTGTTATTAACCCTTTACGTTTGCACGTTTTCTTATATATTTTTATATTGATATTTTTATTGCAGTTAAAAATATGTACATATAAAATAGCTAACAACAAAAGTTTAATAATATTACTTCGACAAAAAACGTGTAAAAAAAAAAGGTTTTGTAAATAATATCTTATCTTTAACAAAGCAAAACCGATGCGTCACCGTATCAGTAAATGTTAACATGCTGCACAGTACAACAACCTTATGAGGCTATTAATATATCCAAAACTTATACCTAAAGACAGACATATAAATGTAATTTTTTGGAAATCTCTTTGGACGATCTTTATAATGGCAATATAAATTAAATATAAATATACTTTGTGTCCTACCTTGTATATCCTAAGAGATAATAAAATTTTGTACATTGGTGCATACTTATTGCAAAATGTCATTTGTAAAGAAAGCTTAAGAATTGTCCTAACAGCGAAAAATCACAGAAACGCCTTAAGAAAAATATGTTAAAAATTGTTTTTTTTTAAATTTAATAAACCAGAACTAACCAGAACTAATTTGCATATCTAAAAGGTATTATAACAGAAAAAATGTAAATGTGGTATTATTATTTCTAAACGTCTTTTTTTATAACATTCGATGTTATTAAAAATAAATGTACTATTCTCCTGAGCAAAATCCATATTTTTTTACATACCTCGTATACCACTGCAAAAATTATTATTTGATGATTGCATTTTATGTTTAAGACCGTGCAGAACTTTTTATAAAAATACCTTTTTTCCGTAAAATTATTAATAAAAATAAATAATATGGCATATGGTGCGAACTTAAGTAGACACGCTATATATTTTTGTAATGACGCAAACCGAACATTTTGAAGATATTTGAAAGACTTTTAGAAAAATAACTTATAAGTATATCTAACTTTATTAGTTTAGAAAATTTTGCCATCAAAATCAAGTGTTCAGGTAATTTTTTTAAACCGCCATTTTTTAGTAGGTTAAGGTACTAACTTTCTATTATATTCTAAGGTTATAATACTTTAGGATAATGTGCTATAATACCCCCATATCGATTAAATTTTTATTTTCTAAATGACGCCCCATCAGTTTAGTTTAACATTTCTATATCATATGTTGTCCTTAAATTTTCATGAAAAAATTGCAAACAATTTAAAAGTATAGTGTGTCTTTAAAAGTCCATACAAAATGCTACTATAGACTTCTTCGGCCAAAATACAACGATCTAACGCAATCCACCTTAGTCGAAAAGTAAATCGTTTGCCGGATCACACACACGGTGTCACAAGTTTTCATTTTATTTTAGACATTTGTAAATATTTTATTTTATATTGGAAATTATTTTACCAAATTCGGTATAGGGTTTTCTTTTAAAATAAGAAATTAAAAGCCACTTAAATTTTTGCTGTTAAATGTAGGGGGAACCACCTGCAGTACTTTGCTTTTGTAGTCTCATTATTTTTTTGCCTTAGTAATTTATAATTCTAGTAAATCAATGTTATTCTAGCAAATTTTTTGCACAAAAACGATATACCTAATAAATATCGCTACGAGCACCCGTTTTTAAGGTATTTTAGAATAAACGTTTTATTTAACATAAAAAAATCCTTCTTATCCTCTTACACTTTATTTAGGCCACCCGGATAAAGGGTCTGTATAATTTAATCCCACAATTTCCTTATGCCAAAATGCAACGATTAAGCCGTATTGGCCTTTGTTAAAAAATGATCGTTTGCGAGATACTAAGTAAAAACAATAAATGGAAAATTGGACACCCTATATGCATACAATTTTGTGGTAGCATTTTGTATAGAACTTTTGGACACTACCAGGTGGCCTAGGTAAAACAAGAATGAATGAAATGGCAAACTTTTGTATGGAATAATATGTTTAATCAGAAATACCTCAAAAACCGTTGCTCGTTGCGGCATTAAAAATATGGAAAAACAAAAAAATTTACTCAAATTATACCATACCGGGGCAAAAAAGTTATGACACTTTCAACCTAAAGAAAGGACTGCAGGTGGCTACCTCTACATTTTACGACAAACACATTAGCATATTTTGATTCCTTACACACCTTTTGGTACCGACTTATTGCTAAGTCTTATAATAAATAAAATATTTTATAATATTTAAAATAAAATAAAAATTTTGACACCCTGTACCTTACAAAAGATTAATTTTTCGACTAAGGCAAATTACGTTAGACGGTTGTATTTTGGTCAAAGGAATTTGAGGTAGTATTTTGAACAGACCTTTTAGAGGCACCCTGTATATTGCTAAACACAAAAATGTATGTATTTTATAATAGTATTTATAGCTCGTGAGCCAGCGACAGATTTTGTGACCAACTTCCTTTCAGTCCATAACTCGTAAAATACTTTAAGAGGGTTGTACATAAATTGTTGTGAGCGTCAGCAGCGGCGACGATAATGGAATTATATTGGGTGCTATAAAATAATAAAGTTGTGTTTTTTAAATAAAACATCTTGTATACTAGTTCACTTTTGAATTGTTAAAATAAAAATAACCGGTAATTTTATTATCGATACCGATACCAAAAATATAAGGTTTTTAGGATATACAGTGTGTCCAAGGATAGGTGTTACAAGAGGACAAATGGAAAAAAAAATTAATTCTTTAAACGTCCTTTTAGGAAAACTGGTCGCATGGGTCAAACCTGATAAATACAAAATTTTGGTTGGTAATATATAGGGCGAGTTATATCTAAAAATTTGAAAATGACAAAGTAAGTAAGTAAAGTAACTTTAATTTAAAAAATAGGACAAAATTTTATAAATAAATATTGTAGACAATTAAATTCGAAGTTTAAGAATTAAGGATAAAAAATATTTTTGTCAATTTTTATGTTATGCATTAACGGTTTTAAAATACATGAGTTAAGCAGCGAATTTAAAAAAATAAATATTTTTTAATTCTGCTTCTTTGTGCCCATTATTTAGGTTTAAATGCGTTATTTAAAAATTTGATAATTACATGTTTTTTTAGTCTCATACTTTAACTTAAATTTTAACATAAAATTTAATTTTCTTCAACATTTACTTAAACTTACAATTTTGTTCTATTTAAAAAAATAGGCCATTTTTTATATTTTAAGTTATAATTCGCACTGTATAATACGAATTGCGATCAGTTTTACCAAAAGTAACTTTTTAAAATTCAAAAATCTTTGGTCCATTTGTCCTCTTGTAACACCTATCCTGGGACACAGCTTTTAGGATTTAAAAAATTCTTGACAAAAATTTAATATATCGTCACCTTGTAGAAAACACCTAACTCCATTTTTAATAAAACATGCATCGCCATGTTTAGCCTTAAATTAAAAATACCAAAAAAAAACAAAAAATAAAAAAAAGTAAAAAGATAACTAAAAATCGTAATTTTTAGTAAAAAATTTAAATATAGGTAATCATACACCTATTATTCTAGCGATATAACATAATATATAAAGTTGAGTGTAAGTAAGGTTGGATATGGTAAAATTTTGTTTTTGTCAAGCATTTTTAAATAATCCTAATATCTTAAAAACGATAAAATTTAATTTATTATTACATCTATGGACGACTACCAAAACAAAGTCATGAGCGCGGGGGCCTGTTAGATTCCGTGGGCTTCAGATGAACACCCAATAAAATCCGCAGTCCCTTGTGACGACCCTAATGTAACACTTAAGCAATTTGGCTAAAACGAGCCATCAAAATATTAGTTTATTATTATACCACCCCGACTAATCTACTCTATATTCAATGTTTATTAGGGTTTGGATGCTGACCCGAATTTTTGGCAATGAGTATGCTTACTTTGGCTTGGTTTAAAACTTTGATTTCAGTCTAGAATTAGGTCCCTTGGACAGTGTCGTGCAATTATAGGGAGTAATGTCGCACATTCCGAAAACAAAACAATACACATTAAAATTTTTCCATCCACGGATTGACTTGCTACATGTATGAACGCGATCGTGATTGTAGATAGTTTTATATAATTTTTAATTAATAATCTAATCGGCCTTTGTGCGTGTCAGGGGAAATGTTAGGTCCCTTTGATTGGTCTGGCTGCTTGCAAAAATGATTAAATTAGTTGCCCAAGTATTATATATGAAAATCAAGACTGAGATTGTAAGTCTAGTTCCATTATTTTTTTAAGCTTTAAAGCGTCTGGTATAAATTATTGCCGCCTTAATAGGTCTAGCAGTATTAGTTATGAATTTTTATAATATTTTTTAAAATATACATAAAAATGAGCAGTGGGAGTTTAAGAAAATTAAGTACTATTTAAATCTACTTTTAGCACCTTGTACCTATAAATTGGACCTCGGCTGAAACTCGAGGATATGCATACACACATGATATATACTAACACTACATTATTTAATATATTTTTTTTCTGAAAAGACGTAAGTAACGACTGGGGGCCCCAGGATCTTGGAATACAACTTTATTTAAAATTCTTCATTTAACCAGCTAAACCAATTTTGCTCAGAGTTTGTATCCTAACCTAAAAGGTGTTAAACAGACGACTCACAGTTTGTTTCGTAATTTTACTCTAGTTCAACTTCTCGTTGTTACGTGTTTAATTTAACGATGGATACAATTTTGGATCCAATGTTTTTAAGTGTTAGCTTTTAATTCACTTGTCAATCAGTTAATTAATCAAATTTTATGGTTATGAATCTTTTTCTTTTTAATTTTGACGTACAAAAGTCAAGATACGTTACCGATCGCGATACGAATATGTGTGCTGTATTGATAAGTTTATCAATATAGGGATTAGAACTAACGTATCGCTTCTTTGCAAGTGTGTTACGATTTGGATAGTGATACGTAATGATTTTTTAAACTGCTTTTTTTCTCTATTATGTAAATTTTTTTAACCAATAAAACCGTAGTAAGGGTATGTTTAAAATATCCAAAGATCACCTGACGGCTCGTGCTGTCAAACTCACATTCATAAAAAAACTTCATGCACTTATCCCATAAATTACTATTTTTACGACCGTTAGAAAAAGCTGTTTTAAAGTTGTTAAGAAAATATTAAAATAAAATATTACATTTTAGTATACTAACATAGAGTGTTAAAAAAGTTACCCTATTTTAAATTAGTGTTTTGTTTTCATGCCTACTATAATTTATTTTAATATAAATGTATGCAGTATAACAGTATAGGCGACATCAACTAAACTAAAAGTCAAGTTACCTTTGATTTTGTCATTATTTATTTTAGTTCATGTGTCACTAAATTTAAAATGTGTCCATTTGCAAATAAATTTAATAGAAAGCATCAAATTTAATAGTAAAAATGAATTTAGACGTCCCAGAAATTAGAAAGGAATTTCTGCTGTTTTAATATTATTTATACAAAAGTAAATACCATAAACCTAAAAAAACAAAAAAATCCAATTTCTTTTCTGGTCTATTAGAATATTATGTTTTAATGTTATAAGAACAATGTAATTATGTGACAGCCGCGTCAAAGAAATTAAAAATATAAGAAATGTGATTTCTTAAAAATCAGGAAAAACTTTTCTACTTGGATTTTACTTTTTCAAGTTTTTGGGCTCGATATTAAATACAATTTTCCAAATACTCTTAAATGCGTAAGTTTATAAAAATTGTAATTAATTTGATCGTTACTTGTTACTTGATTTAACTCCATTATCAATGATTTAATTTAAAATAAAACACAATTTGATTGTTAAAAAGTTTCACTCTTATTTATAAATAAAAGTGGAACATTTAAACAATTAAATAGTGTTTTATTTAATTGAAATCAATAACGTAATTTTATAGTTATGAAGAAAATAATTGTCTCTTAAAAAATAGGAAAGCCATTATTTTTTGTTGCAATACAAGGTGCAATTTAATTGATCGCTTAAAATACAGGATATAATTCTTTATTAAAAAAAGTTTTTATAAACCTATGTTCTAAACCTTAAGCTACAGCGTGTTAAAGTTTAAAAAAAAAAAGTTTTCATATTATATCTTTAAAGCTGTGTGAGACATTCTCATAAAATTTGACGTGCACCTACTAAGCACCAATGGAATTTTTAAATGTAAAAGAACTTTTAAAATTTTTATCAGTAGCGTCTATCCGAGATAAATACTGAATCCAAAAAAAACCATAATTGCTTTTAAGAAACCAAAAAAGGGTAGCATAAAAGTGAAAAATTTGGCGATAGTGCCGATATCGCTATTTAATTCTACATGTAAAACCATACCAAATGCCAAATTTCGTAAATATATTTTTGCGGTTTTAAAGATATTTTTAAGTTGCGATACCATTAATCAACCCAGTATCTTTTAAAAAGAGCGTTTAGAAAAAAATTAAGGGTTTTTTTCCATTATTTTTATGTGGTTTATATTATTCTGAAATATTGCTTAAATATTTGGGAACACTTTTTATAATTTACAATTTTACAAAACTATACAATAAGACAAAATACTCCCGCCTCTGGAATAAAATAATAACCATTTGTTAATCCGCAAAGTAGGTCCATGTTAAAAGGGTTTGGAGACACACAACATTCATAATAGTGAAAGGGACGTTGTCAGCAATTTCAAAATGGCTCAACCTGAGTTTCAACGATAACGGACAATCTAATCCTCATCTGATAAAACAATGTCAAAAGAGCTGTAACTTATGACAGTAAATTTCAAAGTGTTATGACAACAAAATTTTCCATTGGTGAGTTTCATTACTTCATCATTTTTAGCAAACAAAGAAGTAAAGTAAATTATTTCAAAATTAAGTAAATATTATTTGGTTTAAGGATGTTCTCTTAAAACAGGGTGTTTGTGATCTGTGGCTAAATTGCTATAGTAGAATCTTTTTATTAGAATACAAAAAAAGTTTGTACAGAATAAAAATGCGTATTTATAGGCTAATTTTATTTAAAAAGTTCTTGCAAACATAGGTTTAAAAATCCGTTGATTCCAAGATACAGAGAGTTGATCCTTTTAAAAATGTTTTTGTTTTTTAGCAGTGTCTAAAAACCCCTTAAAAATCCCTTGGCTAATTTAAATAAAATTCAGCAGATTGTTGTCATTGAGAGGCTACACATATGTAAAAAAATCAGTGTTAAGTCACCGTGATATATTTGAAAAAGCTTCTTTATATTCTATCTTACTGCTGACCAATTACTGTGATCTTATTACCAATTGTAATCTATTCATGACCAATTGGTACAGCAAGAACCGACCCCCAATGTTGATGTTGAGGTGCTAAATATATTTATGTAGAAATCAGCGCCTTAAAATTTGAAATTTTTATATTTATTTTCTTATATACAAGTATATTGACCAAATATTAAATATCTATGGCCAATTCTCCAATTGTTGCTAGCTTTCCGAGTTTGTTTATTAATTCTCAAATTTTTCGCCAATTTTTAAAAATATGCAACTCCGGAGTAAGAATATCAGCAACGTGAGGGACGTCATTTGAAAAATATAATCTTTGGGTCATAAAATTTTTATTTATATGTAGTTTAAAAAAATATCAATAAAATATGTGTAAGTCTTGTAATGTTTGATTTATTTGATATTGAAATTGTTCATACAATTATGGCCCAACCTGTGTAATAATTAAAAAAATTATGAGGAAATGATGATGACGGAATGACGAAATGAAACATAATCGCCAAAAGCTTATAAACATAGTCTTACTGTTTTACGAACTGTAAATAGTGCGTGCCTACTTTATTACCAACGAAAACATATACAAATATTCTATGATTATTTCAATAAAAAGTGCTTACTTTATGATAACATTACATGAATTGGAGATATGCTTTATATGGATTAGGAGGATTCATTTATTGGATGGTCTTCTTGTTGGGTACACGCCTGGAAAGAATGGGACCGCTTCGGTCCTGGTCCCGAGGTATACGAGCTGACCAGTTTAGCCCTATTGACCTCTATGAACTGGCCGGTTACCTGAAACAAAATAAAAGAAAAACCCTTCAAAAACCCTAAAAATTCTAATTAAAAATGACGTTTCGGTGGCAAGTCTGCCAGCGTTGTCAAGTTAGATTATTTTTGTATCGAAAATTGAAAATAATTTGACATATGTGTTATGAGTGACATAAGTAACTGGTGTATTTATTATTTGTAAGATAAAAAAGAGTAATGAGTTAGTTGATTTTTAGTTTTCCTCAAGATACTTCAGTATCGAGCAAAGGCAACCAAGTGTTATTTAAATTAACTGAAATTGAGGCTACACAATTATCTTTATTTAATAATATATACGCACTTTCATTGATTTTGCGAATGCGATAAGTTTTTTATAGGTGAAACTTGTAGACCATTAGCTAAACGCATAAAGGAACACAGATCATACATTAAAAACACAGCATTTCATAAATCAAAAATCTGCCAACAAGCATTTGATAACAATCATAGAATAAACTGGGATGCTTTGAGTATTTTAGCAAAGGAGACTTGTTCTAAAAACGCAAAATCAAAGAAAGTGCGTATATATTCTTAAATAAAGATAATTTTGTAGCATCAATTTCAGTTAATTTAAATAAGACTTGGTTGCCTTTGTCTATCTAAAATTTTAATTATTTAAAATTTAAATATTAGTTAATATTTAATTTTTATTTTTAACTTAATTTTTAACTTGACAACGGTGGCAGACTTGCCACCGACACGTCGCGTCGTTTTTAAATTAGAATTTTTTGTTTTTTTTTTAATTTTGTTTTTTAGGCGACCGGTCAGTTTATAGGGGTCAATAGGGCTGAAGAGGGTCAGCTCGTATACCCCGGGACCAGGACCGAAGCTATCCCAATCTTTTCAGGCGTGTACCCAACAAGAAGACCATTCAATAACATTACATGAGGCAATTACTTCAAAAAATGTAATATTTAAAAACTTGTCAAATTTGTTTTAAACAAAACACTTTTTGTAACTTTCCGCTTTACTAAATTTTGTCAAAGCCAATATTGCCAACTACAAAAAAAAATTGCAGTGTTGCTTAATAGGCAATTAAATTTTGCGCCACTTACACTGTTTTAAAACGATGGGAAAATGATTGAATTTTCACGGACAAATTTTAAAATATATTAAACATATTATGATAATCCAGTCAGTACTATCCTATACAGGGTTATTCAAAAATCGATCACGAAACTTAGGGGTTGATTCTACTTTACAAAATAAGGGTAGAGCTTCATATAAGTTTTTTTCAATATGTCATTCGTTTTCGAGTTACAAGCCGTCAGATTTAATTTTTATTTTGGTTTTTTCGCCATATTGAATTTTTTTTTAACTAATTCAGTTGATATTTGGCACACAAATCGAGCTTTGCAGATTCTAAAAAAATGTTTTTTTTTAAATTTTTAACACACCGTACTTCAAAAACTAAGACGTTTAGGACATACGTTTATATAACGTTTTTTTCTTATTTTCTATTGTAGAATCGCCCTGTAAAGTTTGTCGGTTGAAATACTGGACACCCTGTATGGATGTAGGTAATTTTATTGAAATTGATGAAAACTTTGATGTCTATTGGTGCCTAAACGATAAGATTTATCGACCTTACCTTATTTTTTAGGTTTTTGATTGTTTACTAAATAGCGTCCCGAGCTTTTGCGATATCTGTTAAAACAAAAAGTTATGATGTAAATAAATTTTAAGTTTTAGGTAAAGTGCCCGCTGGCGGCATTTTAAAATAGTACTTTTGTCCTAAAATTTTATAATCTGCAAAGCTCGATTTGTGTGCCAAATATCAACTGCATTGGTTAAAAAATAAATGCAATATGGCGAAAAAGCCAAAATAAAATTAAACTTTGACGGCTTGTAACTCGAAAACGAATGACATTTTGAAAAAAATTATATGAAGCTCTACACTTATTTTGTCAAGTAGAATCACCCCTTAAGTTTTGTGATCGATTTTTGAATCACCCTGTATGAGTAAAAACGAAATGACAAACAATTAGTTAGAATTTTACGATTAAGTTATTAATTCTTTCTGAATTTAGTAGTAAGGACATAGTGGAAAAATGATTTTAAGCTGAATATATCTTTTTTATTTATCTTAAAAAAAATAAATTTGTACATCTGGTACAGTAGATTAATAAAAGTCTTTCCGTAATTTACGATCCTAGTTTAAAAAAATCTTTATTACTTTAACGTCAATTTCGATTATTTTGGAGAATCAGACACCTATTAGTAGTTCTTACTAAAACATTACCAAAACATTACTTTTTTATTTTTTAATTTACTTCTCAACGGTAATAAGCATACCAACATGCTGTTGATATCTGAAAAGCCAGCAATAATTGGGGAGCCTAATTTCAAAGTGTACAATTTATTACTACGTTTTGATCCAAGATTGAGAAAAATGTCTCAATGGTTGTGTTTTTAGCAGTGAATTTAAAAAAATCACTTTTTAGAAAATGACTTTATCCATTACAGAATGGTTCCACTTAAAAAAATTATTACATTTAGTGTGTAGGTTCTTTGTTTATTTTCTATACGATGCAAGAAAAACATTTAATCTAATATTAATGATTCTACACTTTAATTCTAGCCCCCTCAATTGACGTATACACACATGACGACAACAAAAATTTTGTTTTTGTGACACCTTGTACATTAACTAGTCCTTTTAATAAAAAAAGTGCACCCTAACAAACATTTTTTATTTTAGGTTTATTTTTGTATCTTGTACTTAGGCAAAGATATTTCGTGTATGGAGTTGGGACACCCTGTATACGCCTAATATTGCTATAAATTGTAAATCATTACACATGTTTCTGACGTGAAATAATCGCTTTACACTACAAATTATTGTGGACTGTTGCTGTACAGAAATATATTTTATTAGGGACAATGCAGTTTCGTGTACACCAGCAATAAAGCAAACCAATAGCGATTTTCAGTATTCGAGCTGGCAAATGTTACATTTCATATCCAATAAATAACAGTGTTATATTATAACTCGTTTTGTTGTGGTATTAAATGTAAAGATTAAGATTAACATTAAAAAGACAATAAATAATAAGTTAAATTATAAACAACATGTCTACGAGTGGAATGAATTAAACATTTAAATGTTTAAAAAGGTCATGTATGGCATGACAACTGCTTTTACTTCTTAAAAAAAAACAAGATTTACGTTGAGAAATTTGTGTAAATGTGAAAAGGGACCAAGACAAAACTGCCGTTATTTATAATAATTTATTTAGCAAAATGAGGACCGATATCTAAAATTTCCCATAAAATATACAAAACATTATTTTATTGATATATTATATTTTACACCTTTTTTACCTGGTTTTACATTTTTGTAATTATATAAATTTAAGATACTCTGACATTAATTGTTGTTTAAAGGTGGCGAACAATGTTATGTTTTTAATCATAATACTTTTTGAATTTCCATTGTCTTTATTTCTCACTGATACACGACGTTTTGGATGGTATCCTAACTAAAGGAAACTATAAAAAATTTTGTGCTTTCTTGCTTGTACCCTCTAAATAAAATATTTAACTCTCCTGTGTTTTTTACACAAAAAAGGTATACTTTAGAAAAACATGAACATATTAACGTTTACGACGACTGTCTTGTCCTAAGCAAATAATTTAATGTATTTATCCATATAATTTTGGGTTGCAATAAACCACCTAAATGCAGATATCTTAAAAGCGATTCGTAAAAAGTACACCTTTTTTTCTTTAGAAAGCATACTGGTTTACTTCAATGGTACATAAACAGTGGTACAAAAATGTTGGGACGTTTTAGAGAAATTATTATATGGTAAACGTAAAGTCCCTTAAGGTTAAAAAAATATATACAGTGACCGCCAGAACTGTTGGAACCATATGGAAAACTTTTTATTTTTGATTTCTCAAAAATTTTGATTTTTAATAAAAATTTAAATAAACCATAGCGTATACGAGGTAGGTGCAAATTAACGAATAGAACACAAGAGAGTTTTCTCTTTATTTTTGAAGTTGGAAAAAAAATTATTTAAAAAATTGTTTAGAATTAAAAGTTATGTCCTATTTTAAAAGCAGAGAGTTTAATCAGGTCAAAACCTAAAACAGTTTTTAGAATAATGTGCCTTATCATTTTTGCTTTATGAAAAAGTCTTTGCATTTTTAAATAGATGATCATATGTTCGTATGTATTTGTATTAATACTAAAATATTATTTTATAATTCTATTAACTTTTGCTATTACTATAATCCCAATAAAGTTTAATTTTAAAACATTTGTAAAAAAGTATTTAAAAAATATCTATGTTTTTTAAAGCTAAGCTATTTTTTATAAGGCAAAAATGACGTGGATCATAAATTTAGAGGGGCTTTTAAGTTTTGGCCTTATTGAACTACACAAAAGCAAATATCTACGTTTGTCTTTTGAATTGATCTAAATGTACTTAAATGCTTTAGGAATAACAAAGCTTTGACATTTTCTAAAAATTTAAGAGTTATAAGGTGAACTTACGGCAGTTAATTTAGTTCGATCTAATCTCTATACGGGGTAAGTTGAAAAAGTAAGTTTTTATTCCAATTTTTTATTAGAAGGCTGTGACTCTAAAATATAAGATACGTTTTAATTCTTAACAAATTTTCCAAGTAATATTTTTTTTTATTTTTAAGTTTAAAAAAAGGTAGTTTTCTCTTAGGTCATATTCGTTAATTTGCACCTACCTTGTATACTCCCTAACATTATGCAATATGCCTAACTAAAGGTGGCGGAGACAAGTGTGATTTCTATGAAATACACTTTTATTACGCTCATTTACAACTCTGTCACGTAATCTTTTTTAAACGTCCACAGCAATTATGTCTTTAGTATAGTGCATGTTGAAATATAAATAAAAAGTAATATTAGTAATTCTTAAGTAATTTTCTTAAATTTTTTATTTCTAACTGATGAATACAAGGAGACATATTTATGTAGGTTAAAAAGAAGAACAACCCCTGTATATTTTAACGCAAGCCTTTTCTTTTTGAAAATATAGGAGTCTTCTTTATTTATTTACATTCATAAACTTTTTTACCCAACACCCTGTAAATTCAGCATACATTATTTTGTAATTTTTTTTTGTCATCATTTGGGAGTTTTAAAGAAAAGGCACTCTTTACGTTTCATTAATATTTATAAAGTTTTTATTTGGTAGGGACATCCGAAGACATGCTGTATATTTATTTTTTAATATGTGGTTTTAAAAATAGAAATTTAAATAAAATAAAAGCTATATTTTGTTATGCATAAAAAAGGTTTAAATAAAGTAATTTTAATGGCCGAAACTCGTTCACAAAATTTTTCACGCAAATCGCTCTTTAAATAGTAACAACGATTGGTTTGTCAATAAAAATAACCGACTATTAAAAATACAACAGCCCAATTATTCTAGCACACTTGTTTACAAAAAATATGCACAACTAAAGGTTTGCCGTTATGAATAAACAAATACCTTGTTTTATATAAAAGGTATAAAATATTTACTGTTAAAATTTAACAGGGTGTTAAAATAATAAAAAAATGTGTTTATTTATAACATCTTTTATACCAATTTAGATAATTTGAAAAAATTTGTGGGACGCTTCTTATGCACTAAAAGACATTTTTGGCATACAAAAAAATTACTAGTGTCGTTCATGAGGGGTAAAAGATAAATATTTTTTTAAGAAAAATGGTACTTCGCTGCATTTTTCTAAAATTAAAATATTTTTCAAAGTGCCTATTTTGTTTGACACAAATTTGATCTTCTGACTTTTTTATTTGATGCACGGTTTTCGCGGAAATAAATTAAATCCATTTCTCGGCACGGTTATTTTGCCTGGATAATATCAAATTCTACAGTGAAAATTTAGCTTCCATATTTATTCTTTATTTACATAGGGATTTGACCAAGCTAAGGAATGGTTTTAATTTATTTACGCGAAAACCGTGCATCAAATAAAAGAATGTCAAGAGACCAAATTTGTGTTAAACTAAATGAGAATTTTAAAAAATATTTGTTTTTTAATGCAGTGGCGTACCATTTTTTTCTTAAAAATATTTACTTTATACCCTCATGAACGACTCTGGTAATTTTTTTCTGTATGCCAAAAATGTCTTTTGATGCATAGAGGGCGTTTTAACACCCTGTAGTTCAAAAACTAAGACGTTTGAGACATCTGTGCATATAAAGTTTTTTTCATATTTTTTATTGTAGAATTAGCCCTTAAAGTTTGTCAAATAAGTTGTGCAACACCCTGTATAATCTAAGTTAAAATGTTAGTATCATTACAATTAGCTAACTGGACATTATAAGTAATTAAATAAAACACAATTTTGACAACCATGATATATATGTAAGTAGACCTAATGGCTTATTATATTGCTATGAACTATGACTATAAATCATAACACATTTATCTGACATATAGTAATCGCTTCATAGTACAAATTGTTATAAACTGTTGCGGAACATACGCATATGTTTTGTTTTGAGCGTTTAATTGTTGTTTACAATTGCAATAAAATAAAGACATGCTTGCATTTAAGTGATCTAATTTCTAAATAATTAGTTTACGTAGTACGGTAAAAGTTCTAGGGGACGATTTTATTTAGAATAAGATGCTAACCTTTCAAAAAAAAAAAAAAAGAGTCGACTTAAATATATTTAATAGTAATAGTTAAAAGAATAATAATTAAAATAGAGACTATACAAAAAAAACATTTTTTTTTAACGACGATGATTTTCTTTAAAACCTATTATTGTATTAGTAATAATACTTTAAAAATCGACATAACAGAGCATGGACTACAAACTTGCTGGGGAGAAATTTAAAAATGTATTGAAATGTCAGCAGAGGAATCAGTAGGAAAAAAATCAAAATAAATTGAACAGAAAGATGCTTGAAAATAGAAAAAACCTGTTAATAAATGTGTTTAAACAAAATGGATACCACTAGAACAATGGAAAAATACTTTAAAAAACTCTACGATGGAGAAAGAATAGAAAGCTCAAACAACCAAAGACACTTCCTAACATAATGTTTGAAAATGCAGAAATTAACACTACAATTAAACTCTTTACAAGTTTTATAAAAGATAAATTGTAGGCTTAAATCACCAATAACGAGAAACTTCAAGGCTTTAGAAGAAGAAGATCGGTAATAGATGCAATATATATTTTCAAACAGATAAAGGAAAAGTCGCTTGAATATAACAAACCTGCCTACGTATGCTTTGTTGACCTAACCAAGACTTTCGATAGGGTACGACTAAGTGATATCCTCGAAATGCTACAAATAAAAAACACCTTCCTCTATCGTAAAAGATATTAACAGTTTCAACACATAAAACTCGACAAAAATTAAAACCAATGCGAACACCACAACAGACATACCAACCCTAGGAGGTGTAAGGCAAGGAGACAGCCTTAGTCCAAATATTAGATAAAGTAACCCCATAATAAGGTTTGCTACGCTGATAATGCAACCCTTATAACGGAAACCGAGGACGATTTACAAAGTCAGCTGTATAGATTTTATTAAGTAAGCCGGAAACTTAATATGTTAATTTCTGTAGAATATCAAAATGTCTAACAATTAGCAAAGATCCCATCAGATGTAAACTTGCTGTTCAAGACAAAATTGTAAAGCAACTTTTACAATTTAAATATCTCCGTGAAGAGTTAATCAGCAAATATCATCTACCAAAATATTTGAAGAGTTTACTTAATAAATCAGCGGCGATAGCAGGCAGACCTAAAGAAACGAGTTGAGCAAACAAATATATGAGAACGGACAGTAAAATCAAAACATATAAAACATGCGTTAGGCCAATCATGACATATGGCATAGAAGCTCGTGAGGATACCAATAAGATCAAAAGTATGCTAAGGGTTACTAAAATGAACAACACACAGAAAAAGAAAATGGCACAATCACGTGAGAAGAATGGATGAAAACAGGCTATCGAAGATACCTAGTGTTAGTAGAATAACCAGAAAGAAGGCAGCTCTCAGTTAACCACCAAAAAGATGTAGGGGCAGCTGGTAGTCTACATTACAGGAAATGCTGCAACGCAACCTTAAGAACGTACAGATTATTTAAATGACCCTAAAATTTAAAATAAAGTAATACTATTTACGTTTTACCTCTACAAAAAGCAAGCATACATTTTTTCAAAAAATTATGAAACATATAGTGTATTGCATTAGGTGTGCAAAAAATGAAACACTTTTTTATTTAAGGTTTGTCCAAATATTTTGTCTTTTTATAAAAGTTAATGCATGGACTTAAACACATTCTACTTTTATCTGACACGATTCTCGGATACGATATTTAAAAGTCGGCTGACCATGATTTAGTTTACCACTGCATTTCTTTTAAAATTCTAAATTGAGATTGTGCAGTTAGATTTCTTTTATTTCTTTTAGGTGCCACCCTGTACTGTGTGTATGGGGTGTCTTTATTTACTCTTTGATTACCCATTCTTAAAAATATTACTTTATGCATTTGTTGCATAAATTATTTATTTCTTGACCTGGGTTTATTTCCTTTTCAGAAAAAATGTTTTTTGTAGAAAAAAATATATATTTTTAAAAATAATATATTTTATGGTCCCTTTACTAAATTGATTATGGCGCACAACGCCCAAGGATAACACTAAGGATAAGACAAATTGAATCGAAACCGCCGTGTAATAAGGATAATGACTGTTGACGCTTGAGGTTCAGGATTCATTGTGTGGTAAGATGTTGGTTTGGGATTAATCACTTAGGTAAATTTCTCACGATCAAACGGAAACCTATAATTACTTTGGGAATATTAGGTAATATTGCTTAAGTGAAATAACACGGTGTAACAGTTTGATAGGCTATTAATTAACCAGTTAAACATTAAACAATCAAGGAACTTTGGTCTTCTTGTTGAGTACACGCCTGGAAAGAATGGGACCGCTTCGGTCCTGGTCCCGGGGTATACGGGCTGACCCTGTTCAGCCCTATTGACCCCTATGAACTGGCCGATCGCCTGAAACAAAATAAAAGAAAAACCCCCAAAAAACCCAAAAAATTCTAATTAAAAAACGACGTTTCGGTGGCAAGTCTGCCACCGTTGTCAAGATTAAAAATTAAGTTAAAAAATAAAAATAAAATATTAACTAATATCTAAATTAGAAATGATTAAAATTTAGATTATTTTTATATCTCAAACTGAAAATAGTTTGACATATGTGTCATGAGTGACAAGTAACTGGTGTATTTATTATTTGTAGGACAAAAAAGGTAATAAGTTAGTTGATTTTTAGTTTTCCT
Organism: Listronotus bonariensis; assembly: GCA_014170235.1. Taxonomy (NCBI): domain Eukaryota; kingdom Metazoa; phylum Arthropoda; class Insecta; order Coleoptera; family Curculionidae; genus Listronotus; species Listronotus bonariensis. The sequence goes on from JACEGR010001080.1 coordinate 108,215, forward strand.
GAAGATACTTCAGTATCGAGCAAAGGCAACCAAGTGTTATTTAAATTAACTGAAATTGATGCTACACAATTATCTTTATTTAATAATATATACGCACTTTCTTTGATTTTGCGTTTTTTAGAACAAGTTTCCTTTGCTAAAATACTCGAAGCATCCCAGTTTATTCTATGATTGTTATCAAATGCGTGTTGGCAGATTTTTGATTTATGAAATTCTGTGTTTTTAATGTATGATCTGTGTTCTTTTATGCGTTTAGCTAATGGTCTACAAGTTTCACCTATATAAAACTTATCGCATTCGCAAGGTATTTTATAAATGACATTTTTGTATTTTCATTTAAGTTGTATGGTTTTGTTTTTGTTAAATGAGATCTAATGGTGTTTTGTGTTTTAAAGATTGTGCGAATATTAAATTTATTTCCTATTCGTTGAATTTTATTTGATAGTCCGGGAATGTATGGTAAAAATAAATTTGTAATAGGTCTATTTTGATTTTGTCTTATATTTGGATTTTCAAATTCAAGAAAACAATTATTTATAAAATCAAGAGGATAATTATTTTGAATTAAAATATCTTTTAAATAATCTTTTTCATTGTTTATATTTTGATTAGAACAAATGACTTTAATTCTATCAAATAGACTTTTTACAACTCCCTTTTTAACCATTATGGGGTGATTTGAGTTAAAGTTTAAGTATCTATTTGTATGTGTAGGTTTTCTGTAAATTTTTGTTACGAAATTGTTTAAATCTTTTTTATTAAAATGTCAAGAAAAGGTAGTTGTGAGTTGTTTTCTTTTTCTAAAGTAAACCTAATAGTTGGTTCTTGTGTATTAATGTGTGTTAAAAAATGATTCAAACAGTGTTCGTCATATTGGTATATAGAAAAAATGTCATCTATATATCTCCACCAAACTAAAGGTTTATATTGATAATTCTCTACAAAATTTGACTCAAAATTTTCCATAAAAATATTACTTAATAAAGGTGATAAAGGTGAACCCATAGCCATGCCTGAAGTTTGTTTATAAAAATCAGTGTTGTATTGAAAATATGTTGTTTTGACACAAAAAGTAAGTAGCTCAAGAATAGTGTTTATGTTTAGTTTGGTTCTTTCACCAAGATGGACATCATTTTCTAATTTATTTCTAACAATATTTAATGTTTTATCCACTGGGACATTTGTGAATAAACTAACAACATCAAAACTTACCAGTGTATTATTTGGATCGATATCAATGTTAGCTAGTTTCTCTAAAAAATGTTTAGAATTTTTAATGTATGTATCAGTATTGTTTACTAAAGGATCTAAAATGTTAAGTAGAAATTTTGCTAGTGGATGTGTAGGTGAGTTAATACAACTTACTATAGGACGTAAAGGTATATTAGGTTTATGTATTTTTGGTACTCCGTAAAAGTGTGGTGTTTTACTGTTGTGTGGTGTGAGTTTAAATCTTTCAATATCTGTAAAATAGTTTTTATGTTTTTTAACGTATTATAAATTTGTCGTTCAATACATTCAGTAGGGTCATTGTTTATTTTTGTGTAATTACCATCATTTAAAAGAGACATTATTTTATCATCGTATGTATTACAATCTATTATAACTGTTGCATTTCCTTTATCTGCAGGAAGAATTTTAATGGTATTGTCTCTTTTTAATGATTGTAATGCTTTTTGTTCAATTTGTGTTAGATTTTGTTTAATTTTAAAAGGTTTTTCTAACGCGATTTTTGTTCTAATTCTAAATTCATATATGTATAAAGTGTGTGCTAAAGTTGGTGGAAAATGTATTGGGATATTGTAAACTAAACAGTGTGTCCCAGGATGGGTGTTACAAGGGGGCAAATGCACCATTTTGGAAAAACTGGTTCCTGAATCACAACAAAGTAATACAATTTTTATTTTAATTGGTAATATAGGTACAGGGTATTTCGTGTAGGAGAAAAAATTGCAATTTTTTTTTACTTTTCCCATATCTTTTAATACATTCAAGATAGCCAATTAAGCCAAAGTATTTTAGCTAGGGAAATTGAAAAATCGTATTAAAAAATAATTGCATGAAAAACAAAAGAGATACCCCATTGGTGTTGTATTTTTTAAATGAAACACCATATTTATAATTATATTTTTGAAGTCTTTGCTCAATTCTTTATTTGTTATTAAAGGTACTTTATGTCTGTTTTTAACTGTTGTTAAGTTGTCGAGGCCTTAAGATTCATATTTTCGGCTAATATTATTTAATTAAATGTATCAATTTCCAAGTAGAAGGTAATACAGGTGATAACTTTATACTTTAGAGTCATTAAAGTTTTACCAATTGGTGGATTTTAATACTAGATTTTTAAAATGAATGATACGTTAGATGAAAAACCACAGATAGTAACGCTATATTACAAGTGTGAAGAAATTACCAGTGAAGCTAAAAAAGGTACATTAATAATTTGCAGAGAAATAAAAAAAAACTTTATTTTATTATAAAACGTATTAGGTAATTACCGTCATTACCTCTATTTCATATTGATATATTTATTTAGATAAGCCTTTTAAGCGCAAATAACTCAAAAACAGTAAAAGATAAACAAGTAGTACCCTTAATAAAAACACTTAGAATTAACCATAGAATTTAAAAATATAGTAACAAATATGGTGTTTCATTTAAAAAATACAACATTCATAGCGTAAGTCGTTTGTTTTTCATGCAATTGTTTTTTTAATGCGATATTTAAATTCTCCGAGCTAAAATAGATCGATAGGCTATCTTGAATTTCTTTAAAAATATGGGGAAAGACAAAAAACATGCCATTTTTCCTTTTAAATGGAATACCATGTACAGGCGAGTTATAACTAAACATATCAATAAATTATATAAAAGAAATATGTTAAACGGTTTTATTGTACTTAACTCTAAAAATAATTTGGTAAGTTTTAGCTACCAAATCGCATTAATCATTTTATGAAGGCGGCCATCGTGGATTTTAATTTTTAAGCAGTGAACTCTATTCTACGAACCAACTTTTTATTTGATACCCATATTAAGCTTGTAGTATAGAGCTAATAATAAATAATAATTTCTGGCTACCCTGTATAATTTTGGAAAAAAATAAATTGTAGGTGATGGCACAGTTTATTTTTTAGCAATATAACATAATATACAAAGTCAGGCCTAAGGCAGGTAGGATATAATAAAATTTCGTTTTTGTCGTGATTTTTCCAAAAACCCTAAATATCTTAAGAACCTTTTATTTTTGGTATAGGGATCGCTGATAAAAATGATCTTTTTATGTCCCAAATCCACACATAAGTTTGATATGGATCTTTTTTGAGCACCCTGTATAATTCCTTATAATTTTAAATTATGCTTTCAATATACCCACAATCTTCTGTAAAAAAATATTTAAAAAAATAATACCATTTTTGTATTAGAGACCGAGACGCTTGTGGTGCGCCACTCTGTATATTTCAAGTCAAAATGGGCAAATATCAATCGTTTGCAGTACAATATCGGAAATTAACAAAATGTCACATAACACAATTATTCACTGATGTCTTTAATTAATTGTTTTCAAGATTTCAAACATGACAAATTATAAACACACGGTATTTACTTAAAAAATTAAAGTTTAAGCCGTATAATTTTTTTAATCTTTAAATATGCCGAAAAAAAGAAGTTAACCACATTTCAGAATCATCTGGTATACTTTTGTAGGTCGTGGTCTAAAATATATAATTTAAGCTTTACCACCATCTCTGTGGCATGCTAATGTTTTCATTGTAAACTTTAGCAATATCCAAAAAGATTTCTTACTTCCAGATAACTCGACGTATAGCGTCATCTGTAAGTGATTTCTGAAAGTATGCCTGTTGTATAGATTTAAAATAAATCTTCTCATCTATTTATTTTAACATCTAGATGTAGATGGTGTTAGTGTTAACTTTACTTTAAATTATAACGATAATAATTCAGCTTTAAAAACGATACAAATATAATATTTATTTATGGTGTAAACGAAATACAGTGTGTCCAAAGAAAGCTTTATTATTAAAAAAAAAAAACGTTTTTTTTTTTATTTAATCCTCTAGAAGTCATAATAAAAATTTCCAAAATTAATATTCTGTGAAAATATCTTTAATACCTTTTAACCGATTTGGTTGAAATTTTGTACTTTTGTTTAATGTAATAAAGCGTTTGTAAAGCTCCAACTAGATTTACTTTATAGGGTCCAGTAGCGTTTCAGTGGGCACAAAAGCCAATATTATTGAGAGAGAAATGTACTCCACTAGCTTTTCATGTGGTAATCTTTTTCTAAAAGGCATAAAAATACAACTTTTAAAGGTTATACGTTTTTTTGTATCTGGTTTCATATTTATGATATTTATAAAATACCGACTTTTTAAAAAATAATTAACGTCCTGTATCTCAGAAACCAAGCAACTCCAGACATTATGTTTATAGGATCTTTTTCTCATAAAATAACATAAAAATCACCCTTTAAAGTTTTGTACCGTAGTTAGGAAATAACCTGTATTTTAATTTGGAAACAAGTATTTTTTAGGCCACCCTATACATTCAACCTACAAATATTTTTGTAGAAATGTATTTTCTCATCAAGCACGACTTTTTATAAAAAGGCACTTTTTTCGTAATCTTAATAATTAAAAAGTTTTTCATTTGGTAAGAACTTCCGAAAACACGCTGTATTTATGGCCCCCAGAAGTCATCTTAATTAATTTTTTTTTAATCGTTCTGTTGAATTTATTCCAAAATATAGTATTCACCTATTAATTTCATATCCTAAAATTGTTATTTTTAAAATTGATCTGTTAAAAAAATCAAAAAAGGAGGAGGCAAGGATACAGTAAGTTCTTAATATAAAAATAAATTTTGAAAAAATTGAACTTACTAGAAATATGAATATCAGCTTCTTAGCTTCTTTTGGGTAATAATGGCGTAATTTACATTCTTCATGTTATTTTACATTTTTATGGGAGTAAAACAGTCATTTAAAGGAAAGTTTTGTAAATTTTAACACCAAAACTGCCATGATCAAATTGCTAAAGTTTAATCGTAATTTTTATGTTACGGGCTTTCTGTACTACTAAAAAGTGGCCTTTATACTATCGCATAACTCAATTTATATTTAGTTTGATACAATACTACGAATCATGTATCTTCCAAAACTGCCATAAAATAAGCTTTATTTTAATACAAAAGTTAAATTTTATTAGGCCTTTATAAAGTTAACTTAAAACCAACAAGGCAACTATTGACTTCTAAAGTATTTTACTGTAGCATTTATATATTCTGAAGCTTTAGAACTAAAACGGTATTACGAAAAGGTTATTATTAAATTTTTACTGCTAAGAATAAGGCTGAGAAATGCATCTTTCTGTTAAATTTGATTGTTACGTACTATGTATCTAGAAAGTCAGGAATTTATGCATCCTTAAACCAACATGATCTCGTCTAATACATATACTGCATATTGTGTTTTAAGTTATAGGTATATCGACTTTCTCGCTAACTTTTTTCTTTTTTATCGTATAAAAAATATTAAGTATCATAACCTTATTTTTTTTTATCTTTTATGACATCTCACGAAAGCTTATGCCTAAATACCAGTGCACCGTGAGTGCCGGGTTACTGGATGTTTAACCCATTATTGTCGTGTTCGGTCAACATTATTCAAGCACTGAAACATGCAGTTGCATTTTACAGCACCTCTTAAACAACGCGGTAGTGCCACCACGGACGTTATTTTTAAATAACTGCTACCTAGGAATGGCAGAATAATACACAGTGGTTTGCCATTGCCAACTGTGAGGTGACGAGCAATGAAAAATCCGATGTCCGACTCCGAGATTCGAACCCGGATCGTTGCGGTGAGAGACTGACACGTTAGCCCCTGCACCACTACTCGCCTTGATCAAAACCTATTTTAAAGATCGTTATAGATAATATAGGTAACATTTGAGCCAATTTAAATAATTTGTAATAAGAGCAATTAAACAAAACACTCCTAAATGCATAACATTTCTTAAACTAACATTTCAACTCTAAATTTGATAAAAAGTTTAATACTAGATATTTTGGTAAAGCTGCTGATTAATTAAACTTGTCTTTCTACGATTTTTTTACAATATTTTAACAAATAATGTTAATTAAAAAAAAACAATTAGAACTTACTTACAGCAAATATTGCAATAGAGAAATGTCATTTAAAATGTTCTTATTTACTAAGCTTACATTTTTACGACGGTACGTTTCGAGTTTAGTTATAAAAGTCAATTGCTGTATTCATTTTATGCTTCAGAACTGCCCGGAACGACACCATAAGTATTCATTTTACAATTATTTGACATTTTTTTCATGTTGTGGAACCGTTCTTGATAGTATTGACAGTTCAAAGAATGGTTCAGAATAGGCTATAAACAAAAGACCAATGCTTTTAAGACTTTGAATAGGATAAAATTTAGTCATTAATACTAACTTAAGGGACTAGATCTAACTGTTTGTGTGTACAAATTGACCAACCCTAAAGCCTGATTTATAGTTTCTGTTCGGGTTAAAGAAACCTTCTTGTTATCTCTTAACTCTTTATTTTAAAAGTTTACAAAATAAACTTAAGAATTTTTTAAAAACAAAATTTTAGTGGACTGTATTTATTTTTTTTACTGCATGGTGCACGGCAGCTTCTTCTCTTCTTTTCTGCGGATGCGGATGGATTGTAACGAAAGAAGTGGGAACGCGGTGTTGCCACGTAGAGTTCAAAATTTCAAAACTAATTTATTGGCTTATATAAAAAAGTTTATGAGCCTGGAAACTATCAACGACTAAACATACCGCCACCCTTGAAAAGTCGCAGGGGCGATTTTCAACCAGTCACTTTATTGTTCGTCAATTGGTAGGGGGCACACCTTACTAAACGAGCGCTTCACGATACCATTAACTGTTTTAATCGTTACTACGCGCACTACGTTATCGAGTCCAGGATGCACTTCCAGAATTCTCCCAATTGGCCACTGGAACGGAGGGACGTGATCCTCTTTCACCAATACCATCATTCCAGGTTTTAGAGCATCAGTTGAATATTTCCATTTATATCTTGCCTGAAGACTACTTAAATATTCTTGATGCCATCTAGTCCAAAAATGTTGCACTAGCTGTTGTAATCTTTCAAATTGAATAAGTCTGGCTGGCTGCACGTCTTGCAGATCACGTTGAGGTAAACTTGTTAACATCCGTCCGATTAGGAAATGGGAAGGTGTTAATGGTTCCAAATCATTGGGATTTTGGGATAAGGGAATTAGAGGCCGGGAATTGAGTATAGCCTCTATTTGAACCAGTATGGTATATAATTGTTCAAAAGTTAAATGCGCGTCACCGACAATTCTTCTAAGATGATACTTACAAGATTTCACACATGCCTCCCAGAGGCCACCGAAATGTGGTGATCGCGGCGGTATAAAGTGCCACTGAATTTTACTATCTATTAAAAATGATTTTATTTTGGCGTTATTCCTAAAATCATTTGTAGCATTGTAAATCTCGTGAAGATCATTAGAGGCTCCAACAAAGTTCGTGCCATTATCAGAATAAATATCGCTTGGCAACCCTCTTCGCGAGATGAAACGTTTTAATGCATTTAAAAAAGCATGAGAAGTAAGATCTCCCACCAGCTCTAAGTGCGAGGCCTTAGTTGTAAAACATACAAAAACGCACATATATGCTTTAACGAAAGTTCTATTACGGGTTTTACCGTCTTTTACCAAAAATGGGCCTGCAAAATCTAATCCGACTTTGTTAAAGGGTAGTGAATATGATACACGAGTTGATGGTAGATTCCCCATTTTTGGAGTAATGCCTTCTGGGTTAATTTTAAAACAAATAAGACATTTTCGAATCATACCTCTTACCAAAGTTCTGCCATTTAAGGGCCAAAATTGCTCTCTTAAGGTACATAAAACAGACTGTGCGCCTGCATGTAGCATTTTTTCATGCTGATATTTAACTAATAGTTTAGTAAGAGGATTCTTGTCAGACAATAGTAATGGATGTTTTTGATCATAAGGTAGGACAGAGTTTTTATTCTACCGCCTACTCTTAAAAGACCTTCTTTTAAAAAAGGATCTAGAGTTAGAATTCTACTCTTTTTAGGCAAAGCAATGGAATTATTTAAAGCTTCTATTTCCTTAGAAAAATCTTGTTTTTGTGCTAAACGTACCAAAGTATTTAACGAAATATCTAGCTCGGTCACTGATAAAGGTCCTGTCAATTTTGAATTTTTATTTCGCAAATTATGTATAAATCTAAGGCAATAAGCCGTAACTCTTAACAATTTTTTAAAACATGAAAAATGCTCCAATAAATTAAAATCATTGATAGGTGACAAAAAGTTTAAAGTTTCATCCCGACGCCTTTCAGGTATGTTATTAGAATCAAACATAATTTGAGCAGGCCATTGTGAAGGGTCTTTTCGTAGCCAATCGGGACCTGTCCACCACAGGTTCGAAACCATTAAGTCTTTAGGACTCATTCCGCGGGAAATAATATCAGCGGGGTTTTCATGCGAGCGAACGTGTCTCCATGAAGCAATATCAGTTAAACCTTGAATATTAGAAACCCGATTTGAAACGAAGGTTTTCAAATCGCTTGGATGCAGAGCAAGCCATGACAGGACGATTGTTGAATCAGTCCATAGATATGTACATGAAATATTTACATTTAGGGATTCCAATACCTTTTTTGTTAGGATAGCTAGCAGATTTGCTCCGCATAACTCAAGCCTGGGAAGCGTTATACCTTTTAATGGTGCTACTTTAGATTTCGCACACAAAAGTTGGGAGGAATACAAGTTTTTTGCATTTTTGAAACTAAATATATGCAAACTCCATAGGATGATATAGATGCATCACAAAAACCATGCAATGTAATTTCGACAGTATCTTTAAGGCTGACATGCCTTGGAATTATTATTTTATTTACATCCAACAGTTGTTTATAAAACTGAACAAATGCGGTGAATAAAGCTGGAGGAACAGTTTCATCCCAGCCAATTTTTTCTTTCCATAGTCTTTGTAGTATTATTTTAGCGCGTATACTTATCGGCCCTATCAAGCCTAAGGGGTCAAAAATTTGCGCAATTACTGATAAAATAAGTCTTTTTGTTATTGGCTTATGCAGCGGATAACTGAGATTAACAGCATAGCTTAATTCATCAGTATTAGGATTCCAACTAAGCCCCAAAGTTTTAATATTTTTATCATCAGTAATGAAATATTCAGGAAGATTGGAGTTGTCATTAGGACACTGTAAAATTTGACGATCATTAGAAGCCCATTTACGAAGTATAAAACCGACATTGGATAATAACATTGATATGTTATTTTTCAGTCTTTGTGCATCTTCAATTGTTGATGCCCCCGTAATGAGATCATCGACATAGAAATCCTTTAAAATTATGCGACACTCTTCGGGAAACTCTGTCATGTTATCATAAGCAATTTGATGAAGAGCACGAACCGCTAAAAACGATGCCGAGGCCGTACCGTAAGTAACCGTGTTTAGTCTAAAATGACTAATTTTGTCTTTGGGGTCAGATCTCCAAACAATACGTTGTAAATCACGATCCGATTCTTTAACATTTACCATACGGTACATTTTTTCTACATCTCCGGTGATAACATAATTATGACATCGAAATCTAAGAATAATAGAAAAAGTTCATCTTGAATGGTCGGGCCCACTTTTAATACGTCATTAAGGGATAACCCCGTTGAACTTTTAGCCGAGGCATCAAAGACAACGCGACATTTTGTCGTTAAACTGGAAGTTTTAAGTACACAGTGATGGGGCAAATAATATTTAGTCTCTTTAGCATTAATTTCATTTTCATTAATTTTGAGACATGTGCCCTAAATTGATATATTCTTGCATAAAATTGCAGTACTGATTTTTAAGATTTTTATCCTTGGATAACCGTTTTTCGATACTATGTAGGCGATTTATTGCGCATTCCTCGGATTCACCGAGTTCACGAAAGTTTTCGCGAGTTGGCAAACTTACAATAAATTTACCGTCATTACCACGAGTAGTGTTTTCTTTAAAATGCTTTTCGCAATCTAATTCTTCGGGCGAAAACTTAGAAGAAGGCAAACATTCCTCAATTTTCCAAAAATTTTCAAGTTGCTGTTGAATATCTAAATTATTAACGTTTAAATGACAAAATGTATTTTCAGATTTGAATAAATTTAAAGGACCTGAAAGTATCCATCCTAAATATGTTTTTTGAAGTATGGGCATGTCGTTTCCCAATTTTATTTGACCTACACATGTCAAAGACCAAAATATACCTGCTCCTAAAAGAACATCTATAGGTTTAGAAATATTAAAATTAGGATCGGCAAGTTTTAAATTATCAGGAACTTTAAAATCTGGATTAAAGGAAAAGCTAGGCAAGCTTTCTGTAATTTTATTTAAAATTAAAAATTTAAGTTCCGCTTGAAAATCATTATTAGTGGAAAATATTTTGGATACAGCAGAATGATTTATGTGAACAAGATTTTTATTAATACCACTTGCGGATATATTTACATTTGATTTCTTAATACCTAATTTTTTAAGTAAATCATAAGTCATGTAATTAGACTGGCTTCCAGAGTCTAAAAGTGCTCTGCACATTACCGGTTTTCCGTTTATGTCATTAATATATATATTGGCAGTAGAAAGTAAAACGTACGAATGTGAATTTTGATTAGTTAAACTTGTCACAGATTCACTATTGTGCGCATTACCGGACTCCAAACTTATTTTGTTTATATTTTCAGGGTTAATCACAAAATGATTTGAATTATCATTGGATTCAACCGGGTTAACCGTTTCAACGGTTGTTAACGCAGTTTTAAGTTCATTTACCTTTTCCAAATGTAAAAGTGTATTATGATTTTTATTACATTTACGACAGTCCTCACCTTTACATTCTTTACTTGAGTGACCTGCTCGTAAACATTTAGTACACAATTTTAATTTTCTTATTTCATTTATACGGTTTTCAATTGTTAATTTTAAGAAACTTTGACAGTAGTAAATTAAATGAGAGCCTTTACAATAATTGCAGATTTTAGCCGTTTGCTGAGAAAAATGTGCATAAGAACGGTTGTTCGTCTTTTGAACGTTTTCAATTGTCGACTTTGGCTTAGAATCAATCATTTCCAATGCCTGACAACGTCCAGATAAGAATTTTATAAATTCATCATAAGTTGGCAACACTGGTGTATTGCTACGTGATAACTCCCATTCTCTGCGAGTTTTGCTGTCAAGTTTAGAAGACATAAGAAAAATAATTATTGAATCCCATGTATTCACAGGTTGATTAAGAGTTTCAAGCGCGCGTATATTTTTTTGCAAATCGCCTACTAATTTTCGCATATCTTCTTTGGACTCTTTGGTTAAAGATGGTATTTCAAAAATAGCTTTTAGGTGACTATTTATTATTAATCTAGAATTTTGATAGCGATCGCAAACAAGATTCCAAGCAATAAAATAATTACCATCGCTTACCTGCAAAGATTGAATACATTGGAGTGCTTCTCCCTTTAAAGATGAAAGCAAATAATAAAATTTTTGAGTAGGAGTTAAATTTTTATTAACATGAATTATGTTTTTAAATGAATCATAAAATTGTAACCATTTTTCAAACGTGCCATCAAAACTTGGCAAGTTTAGTGGCGGTAGTTTAATGTTAACTAAAGGATCAGATACAGCTGGTTGAGGCTGAGAAGTCTGACTACTATTAAAATAATTATTTAGAATTGACCGAGCCTTTGAAACTGCTAGATAAAACGCACTTTCAAAGGTATCCCTTTCATTTTCATGGCTTGGGTCATCTTTCAGAGACTCCAATTCTGATTGACAGATATCAAATTTAGTTAAAACTTCTTCGATTCTTTCGAGACGAAGGCTTAACTCAGCATAATCTTGATTATTTTCAAAATTTGTTAAATATTTAGCAAATCTGGTTACTTGACCTTTAAGAATGCCTCTTTTATTTATTAATGCTTTAATTTCAGCGTCAGCCATTTTTATTTTAGTTTAATATAAAAACTTTAAATATTATTTAAATTAAATTTTAATATTATTATTATTATTATAAGGATAAGGATAGGGGAATAATAACACAACTATCTTTTTATTAACCTTAAGTAAATACAATACATATCAAAATATATTTCAGTAATTTACTCTTACCTTTCTTACCAATACTTTTGTTCCTGTTTTATTAGTTATCAAATTGCAATTAAAAGCAAAAATTATAAATGGCACAACTTTGGTAAGCTGTAATTTGACATTTAATATATCCGTATTTAAGGATCTTCACAAAACTACAATGCTCTGTGACAAAAATAAAATCATTTGCAAAACTAAAAACCAACAGTTGGAATTAGGTAACAAAGCGGCAACAGCGCGCAATGACCGCGAGCGAGCAGCAAACTCCCTTGCGCTTCGTGCCTACGTGACCACCAACGCGGCTAGGTTGATGACGCAATAATTTTCCTACGCCGCTTCGACCAATAGTATCGACCGAAGATGATAAAGGCAAATAAACTTTTTGTGTGTAGCTTTTGTCACTTAAAAAATAACAAAAATACGGCAATGTATATGTATGTAACTAAAATATTAGTAGAATTGTCGGTAATTTTTAATAAATTAAAAACTTTTTAAATGCAAATTTTTAAATTATGCAATACGATAGCATGCAGTAAAAGGCTGTTTTATAAAATAAATAATATCTAGTTCAAATAGATACTAATGGATAAAGGATTTATTGGAAAATGGAACGGACTTACTTGATATACGGCAACTTTACGGCTGGCTTACTATAGCATGGCGGCAAGATGCAGCTATCTTTTCGTTCCTTCTGAGGAATGGCAGGGCTTGAACAAAACTCAAAACTCCGGCGCTTCCAGGTGTATCCCGGTTCGTATGGACCAAATGTTCGGGTTAAAGAAACCTTCTTGTTATCTCTTAACTCTTTATTTTAAAAGTTTACAAAATAAACTTAAGAATTTTTTAAAAACAAAATTTTAGTGGACTGTATTTATTTTTTTACTGCATGGTGCACGGCAGCTTCTTCTCTTCTTTTCTGCGGATGCGGATGGATTGTAACGAAAGAAGTGGGAACGCGGTGTTGCCACGTAGAGTTCAAAATTTCAAAACTAATTTATTGGCTTATATAAAAAAGTTTATGAGCCTGGAAACTATCAACGACTAAACAGTTTCAGTAACGTAAGACTTAAGACTTAACGTTAAGCCGTAAGAAAAATGAACATGTGACAAGTAACCTGATAATTTATAGTGCCAAAAACTTAAGCAGTAAGAATTAAGCCGTAAGACGTAAGAAGTAAGAAATGGTTTATTTTTATTTCTTAAGTCTTACGGCTCGGTTGACATCGGTCGTTTTCGCCGATAATCGGCAGCCTCATGTTTACATTTTTGGTTATTTATGGGCCATTTTACATTAAATTTTATTTTTGTTGTTGTTGATGTCCTTTGTAAACAGCATAGAACCAATCTACCTAAATTATATTTTATAAAATACATTTTTAAAAATGACAACAACAATATTCTTAACCTAAAAAACTTAAGGAGATTTTATTTAAGGAACTATAAATTGACTTGTCATTACTGCTTACTTCTTACGTCTTAACGCTTAAGTTTTAAGTCTTAAGTCTTACGTTACTGAAACTATAAATCAGGCGTTCATATTGGCACCGCTCGAGCGATACCGTTTGAGCATTATAAACACGCGCGTCGTCGTGTTTCAGTTAATTTCTAAGTTTCTTTTGAAGTAGAACTGATGAATTTGGTAACAAAGCAGTTGTTACTTATGGAAAATTTAAGGCTACAATGGTTAATTAGAAAAAAATATAAAAGAAAACGCGTTTATGACCTTAATAAAAAATTATGGCAAATATCACCATCTTTATTATTCACTTTGTGGTAAATTAAGTACGTTGTTTTAGTTTTTAAATAAATAGGATAATTATTATTTTCATAATTATATTAAAATGTCTTACATATATATTTTTATTTAATTACCTATACTCGAGCGGTACCAAGATGAACGCAACCTAAGGCTTTGGTTACGATACAAGCCGTGAGCAGTGAATGACTGAGCGGCCGAGCGTTAAAACTTTGCAGCTAATAAGTTTAGAAATGTATTTGTTCGGTTTAAGCGGCAAGCGGAATCGCTTTTACGCTCGAGAATATTGTAGCCGCCTAAGTGAAAAATACAAACTTTTTGTGCTAATATAGAGATCACCGCGCTAATGCTTGCTGCTTATATTGTTGCCAAAGCCCAAGGGTGTGTTTATGTCGGAGCCACGAGAAACGAGGGTATATAGTAATGTGTTTTTTTTTATACTAGAAATTCTTTACAAAATTCAGTATTCGAGAGTTCTTTAGACTAAGGAATCGAAATATGCTCACGTTTTTGTTGTAAAATGTAGAGGAAGCCACCTGAAATCCTTTAATTATGTTGAAAATGCCATAACTTTTTGTGCCTCTGTATATAGGAGCTCCAGTAGAAAAGTTTTATGCTGTTAAATTTCCTTAACAAAAAGGTGTACTTAGTTGGTATTGCTACGAGCAACTGTTTTTAAGACATTTCTGTTTAAAAGTTTTATTTTACTTTTATTTCTTCAATCTTTACTTGTGTTTTGTTAAAGGTTATGTAGAAAGTGGTGTTATGAATTTCCTGCGCTAAAATAAAATGATCTAACGCAATTGACCTTAGTTGAAAATTGGATCATTTGCGAGAGACAGGCCCGGGTGTCAAAGTAAAAAATTAAAATGGAAGTTTTAAAACCAGGTATTTCGCAAACGATTAATTTTGGACTAAGGTAAATTGCATTATATCATTTTATATTTTGGCCCCAAGAATGAACGCTAGCATATTTAACAGATCTTTTGGAGATTGTCGGCTGGCTTTAGGTAAAGCGTAAATGAACGCAATGTAACATTTTTGTATGAAATAAAACGTTTAATCTAAAATATTACAAAAACTGTACCTATATACGGTTTATAGCAATATGTACTAAAGTGTATCTTTTTGTGCAAAAAGTATAAGGGAATAATTTTTTTACCCTAGTCATCAAATACTGAGACAAAAAAGTTATCACAGTTTAAACATTAGCAAAGTAAAATATAAAAAAGGTATTTTTAATCCTGTGATGCATCATGGATAATGTGTCCCCCACCACGAGTGCGTCAAACACACTACCGGCAAATAAAGTATTTTTATGCGAACTCCTCCAGTAATAACAAATATTTTTTTATCAATATATGAGGGTTGTGGTACACATTAAGTATCCGCATAATTATCTTTTTTTTTTTTGAACAAGGAATATTGTTAAAAAGTCAATTCTTAATACAGTGCAGACTCGATAATCCGAACATTCGATAATCCGAATCCTTCAGTAGTCCGAACAAGCATTTTCAATACATTGGGTACTCTGTAATTCGAATTTCATAGTACTCGATAATCCGAACCTGTAGTTTTAGGCCTATTTCCTATAGAAATTGTGACTAGATGTTCAGAGATTCCCCCAATTACCCTTTTGTTTATATCTGGGATTCACATTAAACAGGTGTGCAGTACTTTCCCTGCTTTTGAGCAGTGATATTTACATACTTTGCTTGTTACATGGTATGTTCTGTAATGCCATTTTTCGTGATATAAGTGGATTTTTATTTTAATATTTGCTTAAATAAAATTGTCCCCTAAAAGAAAACACAAGACATTGTCCATAAAACAAAAAAGTGAAATTATTGAAAGACGGAACACGACAATATTGGGTTAAACATCCAGTAACCCGACACCCACGGTACACTGGTTTTTAGGCATAAGCCTTCGTAAGATGTCTTAAAGATAAAAAAAACTTAACAAGGGAGAAAGTGGAAAAGTGTTGGCAGCTGAGTATGGGGTTCGAAGATGTGCAATCTGTGACATAAAAAGAAAAAGCCTCAAATCGACAGGTAGGATTAATTTTAAAACAATTTTATTGGTTTTCTTTGTACAATTGTGTATTTTTTTAGATTTATTGGTCAAGGTGATTCTGACCCAGGGCTCAGAAAAACTTTACGAAAAGCTGAATATGCTGAAATGGAAACTCGTTTGTATGCATGGTTTTGTAGACAAAGATCGAGGCATGTTCCAATTTCCTATGAAATTTTATCTGCTAAAGCAAGACCGGTTTACACCGAAATATATGGAAATGATAATTTTAGAGCTAGCAGGGGCTAGATTTGTAACTTTCGAAAAAGGCATAGTCTTTGTGCTTTAAAAGTGTGGGGAGAAAAACTATCCAACGATCAAAGTTGTTTCTTGACTACATTTAAAGAGAAGGTAAGACAATTAAATCTTGTGGCTACTTAAATATACAACACAGACGAATCGGCTCTCTACTGGAAATTGTTGGAAATGGAAAAAACGCTGGTTCGTTCCCAAGAGAAGACCGCATCAGGTCGAAAAATAAACAAAGAACGTGTAACATTTTTAGCTTGTTGCAATGCATATGAAATGCTAGCGATAGGAAAGGCAAAAAATCCACGGGCATTCAAAAACGCAGACATTCCTGTTGAATACAAATCGTCTGCTAATGCATGGATGACTACAAAGATTTTTATAGATTGGTTTCATCAATCATTTATACCTCAGGTTAGGAGGCATTTAAGAAGTCACAATTTGTCTCAAGTCATGGAACTGTAGAAGAGATGACTAGCATAGAGTAAGGAAATTATAAGAGGTATCATGGAATAGGCGATTTAAGGACAGGTCATGCAAAAACTCCCAATATAATTTTATTCGTTTTTCATTGAAATACCGTCAGTTAGTCATTTCAGTATAATCTTACGTTTCTCCTGACCGCTGATGTTACACGAGGCGAGGCTTCGACCGACGCATTTAAAGTGTAAACTGGAAAAATGACAAGCCTTTTAGCCCACATTTTATCAAGTAACGAAGACGGCGTTGTTACGTTGTTAAAAACTTTTAACCTAAAAGATGTAGTATGTCTGCTATGCAATGCTTGGAAAAAGGTCTCTTCTGAAGTCTTGCAGTACTGGGACAAAATTATGTCCGATAACGATGAAGACATTGAATATGATACTGAAAATCTAATTCCTCTAAGCGAATTACGCCGTAATCTACTTTTTTGGATGAAGATATGGAATGAAAATAAAAACATTTGTTGTTGTTTGTTATTTTTTTATTTAACTTTATTTTTTAGATGTTGCTGGAATGCCTAATGTTTTGGCAGAATCAAATCTAACAAACGTGGAAGTTCGTAATTGGGTTGAAAATGATGAAGACCTCTTACCGCTGGAAGAAGCAGATGGAGATGAACCTGAAGTTAACGAGCATGAAGGCTTGGAATTAAATAATCAAAACAAAACTGTTAAGAACGCTGAAGCAGCTAAAAGTTTTAACCTGTGTTTAAAATGGGCCGAAGAAAATGATATTCCACTAAATGATATTCTTGTACTTCAAAGGTTAAGGCCATTTTATGAATAATCAAAGATGTGTAAAGCAAACAAAAATTACAAATTACTTTAGAAATTAATACCATATTCTTACTTTTTTATATGTTTTTTAATGTTACTTATTCTTAATAACTGTTTTTTTTGCGTTTCATAATAAAAATTTTAATAAAAAGAATTGCTTCGCTAATCCGAATTATTTGCTAATCCGAATCGCCTTGGTTTTTATTAGTTCGGATTATCGAGTCTGCACTGTGTAATAAACTGAGGATAAACGAGTTTTATCCTATAAAAACTTTCTTTTAGCAATTTTTTGGTTGATCAACTTCCACTTTAGCCTTTATTTACGTATTAACAGGGTAATGGAAAGTATACATATACTTTGGTCACCAATGTTATTCATTTAATTGGCTATAAACTCATTGTTAAATTAATGCTATAATAAAATAATTTTGTGTTGAAAATAATAACATTGTAAGATTCTAAATAATAACACACGACAACAAAATGAAGACATAACTGGTCTTGTTTAGTGTTGGCAAGTGATCTATTTATTTAGATCTAACTAAAAAATCCTTTTGTTACTTGATATTACGTGAATATTTTCTACCGAAGATGAAATATAGGTAAAAGGTTATGGTTAGTTCGGGCAGTTAAATCTTTTAATTCTTCAATTAAACCTGAGACTAATACATTTTATAAAACAGGACAAAAAGGCCTGTTTCCAGATTTTAAGAACATTCGTAGTTTTGATTTTTTTAATAAAAACGCAGTTTATTTAACAATTTTTTTATTTTAAAACAGTTAAATATATATCAAAAACTTTTATTTGGAATTTTCAAAAATGTGAAATTTGTATAAAACTAATGTGTACCAGACCCATAAATAAGTGTTAAAAAGTATTTTTAAATAATTAAAGAATTATTGCAACTTGCGATAGTGCCTGTACCCACAATTTAGAGTTAACTAATTAACCTAAAAAAGAGGAAAAAAATTAGTTATTAGTTCTATTTTGTTTTACACAATTACAGAAATACATTTGAAAAAGAAAGGCTTTTAAGTATTGTTACACTGAGAGAAATTTCTAGCAACCATAATTAAAGTTTTAATAATCATAACTAAATTATCTCAGTTAAATAGGGGACAGATAAGATCAGTTAATGCCATAATTAAAGTTGACTTTCTACTTCCAAATTAGTTACTATAACTAAGTCGGCTTAATAACCGAAAAATATCTGATATGTTAGCGACCATTATTTGGCATTGGTAGTGTGGTTATTAAAGTCGTCTAGTTACCGCTGTTAGTCCATGACATTATGGTAATTAAGTCATTTACTTTTTACTGCTCAATGGACTAAGTTGTGACTGATATTCAATCTTATTATCAGTATTACTATATCAACATTATGATCAATATTGTAATGTTAATGGACTTAACTAAAGAGCTTTTGTATGGTTATAATTTTTAGGACTTAGGGTAATACCTAAGCTTTAATTAAATTAGCAAAAAATGTAGCTTGCTGCAATATACAGGGTGTCCGGAAAGGTGAGGTCAAAAATGATAGGGGTGGTAAAGTGAGCCAAAATAATGTTAGTACTTCATATAAAAAGAAGTTCTATCGTGCTTCCTTAGGGAGTTATTGAGGTTTAAAGTTAGAATATAAAAATAGTATTTCATTAATAACTTTTGAACGGTTGCCACAATAATAATGATATTTAGGCATTTAAATTAACTCGTACCAATGCTTTTTCCATAGGCAAATGATGCGCCGTAAGTCATAATTATACAGGGTGAGACGAATTTTTTCGTTTATTTAATGCATTTCTTACAGAGGTAAAAAATTACATTTTGGTTTGACCGTGTAATTTCTCTATTATTTTTGTACAAAAAAGGTATACTTTATTTAAATTGATACCTTGGACCGTTTTTCATATAAACGCATTTTAAATCCAGACATACCCCCATTTTTATGTAATAAAAATCAATTTTTTGAGAAAATTATTAAAATATGGTAAAATTTTTAAAAAACAATCTTTATTTGTGTTATAAAGTTTCAAAGGCCTTTATGCACCATTTTTAATTTTTTAAACCACATTTTAATATTTTCCTCAAAAATGGATTTTTTTGTTATATACAAAATAGGGGTATGTCTGGTTTTTAAAATGCGATTTTATGAAGAATGGTCCAAGATATCGATTTACGTAAGGTATACCTTTTTGTACAAAAATGATGAAGGAATTAAACGGTCAAACCGAAATGTCAAATTTTTAATCTCTGTAAAATATGCATATAATAAACGAAAAAATTCGTCTTACCCTGTATAATTATGAATTGCTGCGCTATCATTTGCCTCTAGAAAAAACACTGGTATGAGTTTATTTAAATGCCAAAATATAAATATTATTGGGGCAATCGTTTAAAAGTTATAAATGAAATAATTTTTTTAATTCTAACTTTAAACGTCAAAAACTCCCTAAGAAAGCGCGATAGAACTTTTCTTTTATATGAAGTACTAACATTATTTTTGCTCACTCTATCACTTCTACCATTTTTAACCTTACCTTTCGAGACACCCTGTATAAGCCTTGGTTATTGTAGTATATGGCTTTAGTTGCTTCAGCAAATAAGCTCCAGTTCCTGTAGCAAATTAAATTTATAAAATATATATGGTCAAGGGAGTATATTATTATGGAGAAGTATTAGGAATTTAAATCTATAAATTTGTATGTATAAGTATGTATTACGAGATAAGTGTGATAAGTGGATGAGGTAGGTTTTTTTTTGGCTTATTATTTTTACCAAGGCCATTTGACTGATAAACGAGAAAAAATATTTTTTAAAAACCAAATATTTTATTCCGTTTTTCTATATTTGTGGTTTGTTTTAGCGTTGTGCAGTTTAATAATGGCCAACAAACGTACTTTAACGGAATGGGGCTTTAATCAAAGTGCTATAAAAGCTTTTAAAACTAAGCATTAAAAAGGATTTGCAACTTCCTCATTAATAATGGTAATTATTTATTCTTTTATTTTTGCGATTAAAATTGGGTTACTGGGCAAACCATTTTCTCTTCCGTAGCTGGGCGGGGTAAAACCATGGTAAAGTGAATGTCTAAAAATTAAAGTGGGTTCATTACGTTTTGCTTGACAAAATTTGAGCAGTTTCTGAAATTTTATTATAAAATAGGCATTCTAAATAGCACATAAAAAAGCGAAATATTCACGTTTTGCAAAAATATAACTGTTAAATAATTGCCATTTATGACTGAACATTTAAAATTTTAAAAACTTGTGTCCGCAAAACCTATTGAACCTGCTTTAATTTCTGGACATTCACTTTACAACGTCTTTTACCATGGACTTACCCCGCCCAGCCACGGAACAGGAAAAGGTTCGCCCAGCACACAATTCACTTCGCGGTCCCGAAAGTTTGTTGATTCATAAATAAATAAAAAAAACGATATTTTCTTGCTCCCTTGAAGGATTTATATCAGTAACTGCCTCTAGAACAAGTGAGTATTTTTTTTAAATCGAAGAAATAAAAGAATAAATAATTACCAATATTAATTAAGAAGTTGCAAATCTTTTTAATGCTTACCTTTAAAAGCTTCTATAACACTTTGTTTCAAGCCCCATTCCTGTAAAGTACGTTTTTAGGTCATTATAAAACTGCATAACGCTAAACCAAAACAAAACCATAGAAAAACGAAATAAAATATTTGGTTTTTAAATAAATTAAGATTTTTACACGCGCCATTTTAAATCAGTCAAATGGCGTCCGTAAAAATAATACGCCAAGAAAAACCTACTCTAGCCAAACCACACGAAGCACAAAACTGAAATACCAGCAACAACGTTGCGCCTCTCTGGAAGACTTTCCGTTGACGAGCGCTACCGAAGTATATCGATTTTTAACGATTCATATCTAGCTAAATGACTTTAGTTATGAATATTAAAGCGCCCACTTGTAATACCTGAATATCTAATAGTATTAGGAAGGTCTTTTTCTGCCTTTATTAATGGAAACTTTATTTGATGCATTTAATAAACACAAATAATAAACTTAATTACCACAATTAAACCGCAACATAATAGTAAATCTGGTAAGATTTTATTAACACGTAAATGGATTGTAACTAAACCAACTAGTTAGTGTTATGCAGAAATTTATTAACAGTAATACCTTGATTTCAGAAAGACAACTTTAATAGTTCTCGAAGGATCAATCTAATATCATTATTAAAAAAATAGCCATGTTACCTAAAAATAAAGGAATGGTTATTAACGAAGCAACTGAAAGGTAGTTTAATTAAGTGTTTTCTTTCAGTGTACTTATAAAAACTTTTCGATTTTGTCGTCAATAGCAGTTCGGCTACACAAACAGTTCCAAAGTTAAAATAAGACCAAAATCAGGCACGACCTAAAACCAGCATAAATAAAACCAGGCACTATACTTATTAAGGAAGTCCTTATCCTACTATGCATCTGCGCAAGCTCAGATGTCAAAATAAGGCCGGTATTATTAGTGCCTGGCCTTATTTTACTCTGCAATATTTCTCTATTATTAAAGGAAATATCCAATTTATTTTTATTGCAATAAATTGGACCGATCAAATTTAGTAAGTTTCAAAATTTTTAAAATTCTGTCTCTATTAGGTATTGAGATATGATACACTACACTTTCACCAAAGAGTAATTTAGGACCTAAATAGCTTTATAACCGTTAAAGCTATGTTTACAAAATTTGGTGTTTAGGGGTTTTTTCGCATGCCTAATTGATAAGTGATAACAGCATTGTTGCAAAATTTCAATAGACATGCGGTGATGTAATGTCTCGGTATCTAGTAAAGATTAAATTTTAAAAATTTGGAATCTTGGGACTCCCCTTTAATTGCAATTAAAATAAATAGGGCAATCCATTAAAAATTCCAAAATTATTACATGTAGCGCAAAACTGGAAAATCTGGCAACAATGACAGTATCACTGTTCAATTTTACTTGCCCAAAAACTGTTACATGCCAAAATTTGTAAACGCAGCTTAAGTGGTTTTAGAGATATTTGAGCGCATCTAAACTTTTTACCTAAAATGTGATGTTATCATATCTTAACAGCTAGTAATAAAGAAATTTTGAAAATTTGTGGACTTTTAGTCTGGGTAATTCATTCCACTAAAAATAAATGGCCCATTCCATTAAAAAAAAATTAAAGATACATGTAGTACAAAACAAAGAAATCTGGCAACGGCGACGAAATTGCCATTACATTTTTCATGCCCGATACCTTCCAGATACCAAACTTGGTTAATATAGCTTTAGTGGTTTTAAACATATTTAAAGTACTTTTTACTAACCCAGTATATCTTCCCCTTGGCAACTCTTTGATACATACGCGAATTCGTGGGCGTATTTAAATAAAAAATAGACAATTTCCCGGTAAAAACTCTCTAATTTAACACAACACTTCTATTGTTTCTATAATATCCATTTTCCACAATTTCCTTTTTTAGAAGACTAGCTCCCGGTCATTGGCAATAAAAAGATAGCAACCCTGGGTAGAACTAGTTCTTTTAAGAAAAAAACCTTTTGTTGTTGGAATAAAGGCATGTAACTTCTTAGTTCCTAGAATGGTGATTACAAAATAAAAGCGGGGTTGTAAGAAAATTCTTTGACGTTGAATATCATCTTTTTAGCAGTAGTAGATTGGTTGTTGTTTTAAAGATGATTTTACCCATTTGTATGATCGCATTTGGGAAATGATCTATCTTTCTACTGTTGGAATAAAGGCATGTAACTTCTTAGTTCGTAGAATGGGAATTACAGAATAAAACCGGGGTTGTAAGAAAATTCTTTGACGTTGAATATCATCTTTTTAACAGTAGTAGATCGGTTGTTGTTTTAAAGGTTATTTTGCCCATTTGTATGATCGCATTTGGGAAATGATCTATCTACTTGCAGGTAATTGTAGTAATTGGTTAACATTTGAGGTTCCCTCTAAGCCATTACGTGGTCCCTTTTATAAGAAATGAAGTGAAAATATATCTTTGCGTTTGAGTTACAACTGCCTGGCCAAATTGACACAATTTGATAAACACTCTGTATCTCCAAACTAATTAAGTTAGCCATAATTTACTTTCACTATTGATTTTTTTAAATTAAAATCGTGATTGCGCAATCAGATTTGTCCTATCTCTTTTAGTTTTGCTGTACCCTGAGAGGTCAACAAAAAGGCGCCACCCTGTTCTGACACATACCATATGAATTCCAGGGTTGCCAGCGAGGACGAGGATGTTGTATATCATGAGGTATTTTTGTATATGTGTTCTTCTCCCATTATTTAATTTACTACAAACAAAATCTTTTCTAACAGGCCTTATTCGACTAACGTGTTTTCGAAGATAAAAATATTTAAACACGTCCTCAGTCTCGCATAGTAGTTTACTACCACCACGTGGGTTTCGAGATAACAAGATACCAAACCTATCTACAATCCACTTAACTTTTAGCGTATTGCCTGGTTGTTTCCAACTCCTCGGCAGATTTATTTTTACTTTATAGCTTAGGTGCTATCGTCAGTATAATAGTTTTTATAGAAGCAGAAGTACATGGCTTATTCAATTTCTTCTTTAGCTGCTTTTAAATATTATCATGATCTGTTGCTGTGGCAGATTGGTTAGAATTATGCTTAAATTTTTCTTCGGAAATGAATGGAACGTCCCTATCATCACTCGATGTTTGACTGCTTTGCACATTTTCGTTTGTAAGTCGTTTCCAGCCAGATGCGCACACGCAAACATTTGCTGGACTTCCCCACTTTTGCACTAAACGATTATTATACAATTAAAATCGATTAAAACATCAATCGCCATCAATTTTATTGTTGAGCACTAGTTGCTAAGAAATCAAAACCACACCTACAACAACAATGGAAATTCAAAATGGAGTGGCGGAATACTTATATATTTTTCTAGTAGTAGTAGTAGTAACAATAAGTCGTCTTTTTTTATTATCAACACTGTTTTACTGTTTTCTTCTAATATTTTAATGCAAACTTATAATTTATTAAAGTTTTTTTATTTTTATTTAAATAACAGCTACATCAAATTTTTGTTAGTTCTTAAAACACATAAATATGATGATAAATTTTAGTATTGTCTTATTTTATTTTTATAATTCGCAAACTAACCTACGTAAACCAGAACATATATTATTATACTAAGTGTGACATGTATGGACAGTAATTCGCTTATCTCCTTAACTAACTTTAAAACTTGTAGTTTGTTTTAAGTACATTAAAAGCTATACTTTTGAATTTTTTTTTAATGGTCGAAGATACAGAAAATTTGTTTTAAAATGTCTATTTCCGGTTTTGGACACTAATTTTTTTTAAATATTTTGTGGGTTTTAAACATTAGTTTTGAGTTAACTTAAGTTATAGATATATTTAACAGAAGCTGTAGTGGTCTTCCTGAAATATTGCCGTATGGTACTGTCCGGAACTCTATAAAATCAATGTTTTACTTCTACCACTGAAAGGATGTCTACTTCAGCATATGCTGATGTAGATATCTTAAAAGTGCAAAAATTCTCAAGTTACCCAGTTATAGTTCTGAACCCACGATTTAACTTTATTTACAAACGTTTTTACAATTTTCTATTAAAAAAAATGTATATTTTGATATTTAATTTCACATGTCAAAAAATGTATTTAAAAAAATATTGTTGACAAATAAACACGACACAAAAGTAAACTCATGATTTTCCTTTCACAACTAGTAGTCGCTTTAAGTGAAATGTCCTATATTAAAGGTGTACCTACGGTTTATGTCATCAAATATCTTTAATCTTTTATTGTTATCATAAAGTGACCACCAACATGTTTGAGTTAGACCAATAAAAAAAATGTAGCAAATAAACGGAAGTTTAACAAAATTTTATTTGACGTCCGCGATTGTTGCGGGTGCTTATATCATTTGCCTATCTTTCTGAATTGCCAAGAAAAAATGGAGAAAAGGGTCCATATAGTATAAAGAATCATTGGGTTTAGATACAGGTGTCTATTAAGATAATGTTCAGAGAGACAAGACTTATTTAAATCATTTATTTATTAACGTAATAAACTTTAAATAGTTTTTAATCACTTTATTTGCAATGGGAAATGGATGTTAGCTCTACTGGGCATTCGATCTCTTGAAAGGCAGTGTTTTGAAAGTTTGCACCTCCAAGAAATTCGAATCTCCATCTGCATCCCGGTTGTAGAACTGTTGGAAGTTGGTTGCATTCCTGAAATAACATTTGAATATATAAAAATTAAAATGTAAACATATTTAAGCAAGTAATGCAAGTTTAACACATACTGCTTGAGCAAGCCGTTTTGGTACATCGGCGAGTAATAGAATAACAAAACAAGCAGTATTACTCACGCATGTTTACATGCCGGAATTTAGTTAGATTGTCTCTTTTAGCTTAACTTGTATACGGTTTTTCTCGGACGCTGCTGCAAAGTGTGAAACGGTTCGTTCGGTTTATATGCAGTATTTAATGGAAACCTTATATAGTTGAGAACACCCTTTCACAAATTGCTGATATCAACAGTGCCGAAATACTACTATGTGATGCCTTTAGCAGTCGACTCCTGTAATGCCCCCAAAGCATTAAATTTTTGACGCCACAAAAAGTTTTCTCTTGGCGTATTTCTACTTATACAAAAAGGGCTCACGTATTTCTACTTATAGAAAAAAAGCGTAAACATCTGTGCTTCTCTTTCTTGTGTACTCTTTACAAGATATATTAATTACCAAATAATGTTTCCTTTCTATAATTATACTAATAATTTTATTTAATAAAATAAATATATAAAAATAGTTCTCTTTATGGTGCCCACTTAACGAAATGCCCTAAGCAATTGCTTAATTTGCTTCTGGTTTAATCCGAAACTGCATATCAGTAATAATAATATTGCAGTAGAGGAGGTTGCAACATTGTTGAAAAATAATTTTAGGTAAGCTGATTTTTTTGATTGGTTTTTTTCCTTCCTCTTCCGGGTAGACCCCAAGCTGTCTGGCTAGCGGTAGCGGTTTCGTTTATTAGTGCTCATCCTACCCGTACAAGTAATAATCCAAGGTTTAAAAAAAAATAAGGAAACCTAATTTTTAATTACTTGTCTTTAGATAGGTTTACCAAACATATTTTTTTATTGCCCGACACATTTATCTTTGCCAAATATACAGTTGTCCCCCTTCTTACTTCTGAACCGTTTGGTATATTTTGTTGAAACTTAAAACGATATGGTGACAGGTATAAATACCAAGGTCACAGCTGGACGCCGACGCAACCGCTACCGTCTGCCAAACAACCGAGGCTCTACCGAAAAGAGGAGGGAAAACAACATATCAGAAAATCAGCCAACCATAAATTCGTGTTTTCCCCGTACTATTTGTGTTGCGAAAGTAAATGTTAATCATTAAAAAATACTTTAAATTTAGTTACCACCAAACCGCATGATGCTGCAACAGCGGTAAAAGTTTCTTTTAAAAACCTTTGTAAAAAACAAAAACGAAATTTTTTGTTGACATTGAAAAAATTGCAGCCTTAAATGAAACATCGAATCAATACCTTTTATTTTCTAAAGCATTGGGTTTTTTTCCTAGATTTTTTAATAACTTTTACACACTTGATTTTCAAAATAAAATGCTGAAAGTAAAAAATAGGGCTACAAAAGCATCCTTCTTATTTTACCTTAGATACAATTTACGCATCTCAATCTAGTACTTCGCCGATGGTCTTCTTATTTGACATTTTACCTTTTTTTATTCATTTCTAGAGAATCGGCATAGCAAGAACCTGACGTCTTTCGATCTATTGATTTTCACTTAACAAGAAAAACTAGATCTTATGTTTCAACAGAAAAAAACAAAACTGATGTGAAACGTGCAAATCTAGGAATGTGTAAAGAATTTTAGTTGTTTTTGGATATATTAGACTCATTTGCCGAACTCGTCAATTCGCCAAATTAAATATTCAATTCGCGATATGATCGGAGCCAAATGATCAGTTGCCGAA
Source organism: Listronotus bonariensis (assembly GCA_014170235.1). Taxonomy (NCBI): domain Eukaryota; kingdom Metazoa; phylum Arthropoda; class Insecta; order Coleoptera; family Curculionidae; genus Listronotus; species Listronotus bonariensis. The sequence goes on from JACEGR010001080.1 coordinate 135,812, forward strand.
AATATGTTTTATATCGGAATCTGTTTAAGCCGATTTACACATTTCGCGAACTGAGCTATCCGGAGTTGCTCAAATGGCAAATATGAATATGTTTTGGCAGATAATCATTTTTAGTTTAATATTTTGCCGATTGCGCAATGAAGAAATAAACAGACCTTGAACACAACTATTGATTCAGGAAAACAACATTTATTTCTTAGAAACAGCTTATAACGTAAATGAACTTAATATTATTTATTTATTACAACAAGAAGAACTTTCATGGCACTTACTATTACATTTGATATTGCTCACAACACATATACACATTTTATTTTGGAATTGTTTCTTGCAATCATATCTTGTAAACCCTTGCTTCACTTCACGTATGATTTCTTTATATTTTTGAGCCGATAAAGGCGAAGTAAAATTATTGTTCGATTTATCAATATACAATGACAGTTTGTTAAAAAAATCGGATTTATTGACAGATGATTTCACTGCTTCGTTTATGTTTATGTTCATTAAATTTGCACTAAAGATATATATTTTAATACAAAATGATTAAATAAGACACTAGTTCACTGCAAAATTAAGTCAAGACAAATAAACACAGCACTTGCTTTCTTCTTTTTACTACAAATATCAAGCTGAGACTGGCAGAAATGGCGATTGTATAAATAATGACCAAATTTATTGGCAATTGTGCATTTCTAAATTGCGCAATCGGCAAAATATTAAACTAGAAACGATTATCTGCCAAAATATATTCATATTCGCCATTTAAGCAACTCCGGTTATCTTAGTCCGCGAAATGTGTAAATCGGTCTAAACAGATTCCGAAAAAAAAGATTTTTCGGCAACCGATCATCTGGCTTTGATCATATCGCGAATTGAGTATTTATTTCAGCGAATTGACGAATTCGGCATGTGTGTCTAACAGATACAACAGAAAAAAACGGAAAACGGACCGAACCAAACAAAGCTGTTTACGCGTAAAACTATTTTCACTGTCTTATTAAAAGAGTCACTTGATATATTTTAGCTGATTTAAATAGAAAATGACATTTTGCACTATCAATAAAACGATATATTTTTGACCAAGAAATCACGCAAAAATGGGGGTGAAATATCGCTTTAAATTTTTCGTGACTACTTGATCCAATATTTACGGTTTTATAGCATTTATGGCACTTTATATTAAAGAATAATATGATTTAAAAGTTAAATATAAAAAAGTAACATTGGAACGTTATTGCATCTCTATTAAAATAGTGTGTAAAAATTAAATTTAGCATTAACGCATAATAGAACATTTTAAAACATTTTTTATTATTTTATAATTTTTATGATGTAATCCAATCTCACCGTATATCATTGGATGCATTTATAAGTAATTATAGTAGGGAAGCCCACGATGCTAAATGGGGATTTACTTCAGCGTTAAAAAGACCTATTAGGTAGGAAAGCTTAGACTATAAGAAGAAAAAAATATATAATGTATACCTTTTTATTGAAGGGGGAAAAGACTATAGAGTTTTATATTTGTCAAAAAAATAAAAAAACTGGTGAGCTTGTGAAAATTGTCAGTTTATATATTTTTTGGTATTCTTGAATTATATTCTTTAAAATAATGCCAAACAAAAATCAACGCTTGATAATGTCAAGATGACGTTTTCTATACAAATTTGTAGCCCCCGCTTCGTTAAAGTCACTCTTAAATTGTCAGATTAGTAAAATGTACATTTTTTAGCATTTAATTAACTCATCCTATTTTACTTGATGAGCTCAAAAATGTCTGATGATTTTTTTACTAATCTCATACTTTATCCTTAACAAGCTGCCTTATATACGGGGTTAATATTTGGTGAAGGTACTTAACCCCTTACAAGGTATCCTTCGGTATCTTAATCTGCCGCGCTTTAGTAAATCCCAAAATCCCCCCTTGGGCTCCCCTACTATAAGCCGCTTTATCGCTATGTACAAGTGTCAAAATTATTGAATTAAAACCGTAGGAAAACTTTGCTTTAACAGTTTCGATACTTGTTAAACCCAGCTGTGAAGTGGCGAGGTACTCCTGAATGCACCTATTCTGTTTATTGGCAAAAGGTCAGATTCTTCAGATGGTATACAGAGTGTCCGCTAATTAATGGTACACAGAAAAACTACAGATTTCTTACGCCAAAATATTAGGATTAAGCCAAATATTTACAAGGTGTCACAGTAAAAAAAAATATTTCGATAATTTTTTATATGTTTTAAATATTTTTATTAAACTCGGTGTGTGAAAGTTTTTTCACATAGGCAATGCAAAAATAATTTTTATGTAGAAACTAAAGGTAGTTGGCTACACTACTTAGTTTTTTTTAAACGACATAACTGTTTTATGTTTCTCTGTATGTACCATTCAAGTAAACCAGTAAACTCTCCTATGTTTTCTGCATAAATAAGGTATGTTTTGTAAGAAACGCTTTAACGCACCGTTTTTAAGATATTTGCGTTTAAATTTAGTGCAACCGAAAAATGCCTTTAAAAACAGCGCATAAAGGCGCGTTCAGACTTGCATCTATTCGCCGGGCCGCTCCACGCCGTATACGCGGACGTAAATATGGACGGAATTCACGTCGTTTTAAGGGCTTGGCAAATGATTCGTCGGTGATTCAGAGCTTGTCGGTTCTTTGGCGTCAAGGGAGCGCGCAAACAGGTTAGTTAGTTTGGTCGAATGTTTGGCGAATTGTTGCAAGTCTAGAGTTTTGGATATTTGTACGTTTGGTTAAATCTTAATATTTTGGCATCAGAAATCTATGCTTTATTTTTTATTATGTACCAATAATAAACGGACACACTGTATATGTTTGAACACATTTGCCACGGCAGTGTTTGAAATAAAAAAATGCCTAATTAATTCTTGACATGTGATATGTCATAATAAACAAACCTCAATGCTTTGAACTCCACCATATCTCCAACCCCAACCATCATCGGGAGCATTCCATTGAGCTTTGCATCCATTGTTATATCCAACACCACCACCTGGCATAGCTATGTCAAACTGGTTTTGCAATAGGTCACCGCCAGTGTTGGTCACCTGAAGAGCCAGTTTTCTGTTATTTTCCAAGAACGTTACCAAAAAACAAGAACAACATTTGGCGTAATCAGTGCCCTCTAAAAAATACAAATTTATACAATTGGTAAATAAATCGGAAAGAGCATAATACACTGAAGGGCTAAAACCTGTTATCTTCTTCTAAATTCTAAACTATTTGGTATATTGTGATAAAATTTGGAATGTTCAGTGGTCTTTTTTACTGGGTACACGCATTACAAGTTTCAAGCCATTAGCTAAACGCATAAAAGAACACAGATCATACATTAAAAACACAAAATTTCATAAATCAAAAATATGTCAACACGAATTTTTGATAACAATCATAAAATAAACTGGGAAGCTTTGATAATTTTATCAAAGAACTTGTTCTAAAAAACGCAAAATAAAAGAGAGTAAGTAATATACAGGGTGCCTCTAAAAGGTCTGTACAGAAAGCTACCACAAATTTCTTGGGCCAAAATATAACGATCTAACGCAATGTACCTTACTTCAAAATTTGACCGTTTGGGAGATACAGGGTGTCAGAATTTGGATTTTATTTTGATTATTTTTAAATATTTTCTTTACCAATAAACATTTTTGAACCAAATTTGGTATTAAAAGGTTTTTTAGGGTTGGGAATCGAAAACTGTCCATATTTTTCCCATAAAATGTAAAGGAAGCTACCTACCTACCAAATTTTCTCCTACAATTTTTGTCTGAAATTGGTATACCTGGTAAATACCGATACGAGCAACCGTTTATGAAATATTTCAGATTAAACGTTTTATACCACACAAAATAAACCCCTCACGCTTTATCTGGGCCACCCGGATTTTTCTGAAAGCTCTATAAAAATGCTACCCAAAATTCCTTGGGCCAGAATATAAGGATCAAATGCAATTTACCTTAGTCGAAAGGTTGCTTGTTTGCAAGATACAGGGTGTCAAATTTTCCATTAATTTTTTTTACTTGGCCACAAACGGTCAACTTTTAAAATTAGGTAAGTTGCATTAGATCGTTGTATTTTGGCCCAAGGAATTTGTGGTAGCAGTTTGTACAGAACTTTTAGAGACACCCTGTATATTATCAAATAAGGAATTTTTGCTTATCAATTTCACTTAATTAAAGTTTTCGGAAAACAGCGATCACGACGTGACAGCAGCGGGACATGAGCACCTCATGTCATATAAACACACGTCCGTGACACGCCGGGAGGGACAGCGTCGTGACGCTGGGCAAGGATTCAATGTATTAAAACACGTCGATATCGCGCTGCTGTCTGGTCGCGCTTGCTAATTGCCGGAAGCTTTAAATACAACTTGGTTACCTTTGCATGATGCTAAGGTATCTTCAGGAAAAATAAAAATTAACTAACTTATCACTATTATTACTATAAATAATAAACACACAGAGATATGTATGTTATTCATGGCATAAATGTCATAATATTTTTAGAATATTTGTAAGTAACAGTCTAAAATAAAAAAATGTATTAAAAAATTATTTAATTTTTTTATTTTAGTTTATACCAACGTAGATTTTTAATTGGATTTTTTTGTTTTTTGGTTCTAGGCGACCGGCCAGTTCATAGGGGTCAATAGGGCTGGACATGGTCAGCTCGCTATACCTCGGGACCAGAAGCGAAGCGGTCCTATTTTTTCTAGATTGACTCTTGGCATGTTAGCCCAATTAACCTAAATTTTATCTCGGAATCTCATGGAATAAGCTGAATATCTGTACATACCTTTATTTTGGTACAAAAACTACTCTCCTAAAAATTATATCGTGTAAGGAACTCGAAACATGACAGGTCAAATGTCAAAAAATTAGTTTTTGCGAATATCTCGTTTCCTTTACTTTTAATTGCATTTATATTTATTATAAAAGTTGTAGTACACAAAATTCTTTACAAATTTTATTTTAAGATTTTTTTGTCATACCAACGGATTCAATAATAGAGGGCGCAGTGTGTAAAGCACTTTAGTACATACCTTAGCACGCAATCAATCGTGATATTTAGCAAAAACTTAAGTAAAAAGATGACATATCGGACTAAAAATCACGATTGATTGCCTGCTAGGTATGTACATACAGTAAAGTGCTTTACACTCTGCGCCCTCTATTATCAGATTCGTTGGTCTGACAAAAATGATTGAAATCATATTTGTAAAGAAATTTGTGTTCTAGAACTTCTATAATAAATATAAATGCCATTAAAAGTAAAAAACGAGATTTTCGCAAAACTGATTTTTTGACATTTGACCTGTCATATTTTGAGTTCCTTACAAGATATGATAGGGGATTTTCAGGAGAGTATTTTTTGTACCAAAATAAAGGTATGTACAGATATTCGGCTTATTCCGTGAGATTCCAAGATTAACCCTTTAATTTGACTAAGATGACTGAGGTATATACCAAACAAAAAAGACCATTGTAAAATAAATTCAGCAAACCAATATTTACCGATTTATATTAATAATATACTAAAAACCGAAAAATAAACAGTTTACAAAAAATTTAACAAATTTTAAAATAATAATAAAACTCACTAAAGTAAAAAATAATTAAAAAAAGAAGTCAGGTAATAACATATGTGCCAAACTACTCAGTGTTAATAAATAAATAAACAAAAACCTTTTATACTTTAATATCATATTATGGTAATACCCGACACCTAGGGTAAAACCAGGATAGTTGCCTCGGGGGATACATGCCTCGGTTTTTCATACACTATGTTAGGAGTATAAGTTGCGCTCGCGCTTTACAACAATAAGTGGTGATCCCCCACAGGCCTCAGTGCCGCATAAGCCATTGAAATAGGTGAATGTGTTTTGCGCGTATCAGCAAAAATCTTTCGCGACGGACCTTTGACGGGCGATATAATTATATTGGTAAGTATTTTCTTTTAAATATTTTTTTACCAATCGTGGTTTCGGTAAACTTTTTGTTTCTATGCATGCATTAGAGTTTAAATTACATTGTTTAATATGTTTTATTGTTAAATAACTTGTATTTATTTCGCAAATAAAAGGGCAAGTATCCGCGTCAAAAACGATAGTCGCCCTAAATATTTACGCGGATAGTTGCCTTTAGATTAGTAAACATTTTTTTACAGGCAAACACGGATTTCATTTTTTTGTGGTTTTTTCTGTGACTGTAATTTGTTGTTAATAAAGTAATAATCTATTTAACTTTAATATATTCATTCTAGATAAGCAAAATGCCTCGAAAATATAAACGTAAACCAGGCGTGGTACCACGAAACATCAAATGGACGGAAGAGAGCTTAGCACTAGCTTTGGAAGAATTTCGAGAAAAAAGAGAGGAATAAATGAAATTTCACGAATATACGGAATATCCACCAGAACGTTGAGAAGACGCTACGAAAACGGTAACGAGCAACTTATAACTCAAGGTAGGTATATTTTGATTTAAACGTGTATACCTGGAAGTATAAATACAAAATCATATCTATATACCTTTTTATCTAACGTAATTGTATTTTTATCCCTTTTAGGAAAATATCCCGTCCTTGGCTTCGAGAATGAAAAAGACTGGTTGCTCATATATTGAAGCTCGGAGATGCCGGTTTTCCTCCTGACAGAATTGTAATTCGCCAAGTAGCTTATCAGTTTGCCGAAAAGTTGGGATTAAAGCACAACTTTAACAATGAGAGTAAAATGGCTGGACCGCAATGGCTAAAAAGCTTTCTTGAAAGAAATCCTGAAATAGCTTTAAGGTAAGCTGAGGGTTTATCAATTGAAAGAGCGAAGGGTCTCAACAGAAGAGAAGTTGCAAATTTATTCGAACTCTTAACTACTACTTTAACTCAGAATAATTTGCTGGATAAGCCAGATAGAATATTTAACATGGATGAAACCGGTGTCCAGCTCAATAATAAAATTGGGAAAGTATTGGTTAAGAAAGGTGTTAAAGCAGTTAAATCAGTTACTTCCGGTGAAAAAGGAGAAACAATTACTGTTGTTGCTTGTTGCAACGCTATTGGCAATTTTCTCCCACCGGTTCTGATTATCAAAGGCGTTAATAAGAAACCAGAATTCGAAGAAGGACTTCCGCCTGGGTCTCAAGTTTACATGCAAAAGAAATCGGCATACATTACCTCAGATTTTTTTATAAATGGCTGACTGAACATTTTATTCCACGCAAACCGTCAGGAAAGGTATTACTGATTTTAGATGGTCACTCATCACACTCAAGTGCTGTCAATATGCTAGAAACTGCCCGGGACAATGATGTGATATTACTTTGTTTACCTAGTCACACTACGTCAGCTTTGCAACCATTAGATGTATCAGTATTCGGACCATTTAAGAAATATTATAATGCTGAGACAAACCATTTTATGCGTACCAATCCACAAAAAAACTGACTCGCTACAACTCGGGTCAGCTAATATCTAAAGCATGGACTCGAGCAGCTATCTCCGCTAATGCAATAAGTGGTTTTCGTGGCAGTGGAATCTACCCAGTCGATCCAAATGCACTATCTAACGCTGAATTTGCTATATCAGATCTTGCGTCGGAGGGAATTGCGCAAGAACAAAAATCTAATCCTCCAAATGATTTAGTACCAGGCGTTTCTGGAGTGTCTGCATTAAAGAAGCGCTCACAAGATTCTGAGCAAAGTCTTGCATCAAATGAAGGAAACCAAGTGTCATACTTAGGCAAACAAGTACTAGGTATTTGTACCGTACCGGAATCCGAGTCTAATCAAGGTTTATATCATCAAAATGAACTGCTTCCATCAGGACATCAAGTTCCAAGTAATACTGATAATATGGAAATTATCGTACATGAGGGTGAGCAGAATAACGTGAACCAAAATCACACGCCACCGAGGTTGTCTTCAAGCTTATTAAATTTGCCTCAAGATTGTTTAGAGTTAGGAGATTGCGAGATTGAAGATTACATCTTTGATAATACTGATCTATCATTGCCATTGCTAATATCTTTAAATGAATCCCAGAACCAAAATCCTAAAAAGAAACACCATCTAAATTTTTACATCAAGCATCTCCTATACCAAGAACACCTCTAAGCATAGCTAAAAGGTCTAAACAATCTGCAGAAGTTTTAAACTCCAACGATAAAATTGTCCAGAAGAAGAACAAAGTGGAGCAAATAAAGAAAACAAATAAAATTACGGAAACTAAAATTACCACAGAGAAAAGAAAAAACAAACCACCTGGGGACAAAAAAGCATTGAGAACAAAAAAAGCTACCGCAAAAAAATAAAAAGACTAAAAAATACATTGATACGACTAGCAGTGAAACTGAGTCCGATAGCACAAATAAAATGAAACTGGTCAAAGTAAAAACATTTAGGAAGAAAAGATTGCAAATTTACAGTGCTGACAGTAGTGGAAGTGAAGAAAATATCTTCAGTTTACAAACGAACAAAGGGAAAGCTACCGAAGGATTACCAATCAAAAAAGTAAGGTCGAAAAATCGATAAGAGACACTCAAGAGATATTGAAAGATAAAAATGCTAATTCAATAGTAAATACGCCTAAAAAGTTTCAATTGTTAACTATTGCGTAGAATGCTTTGAGAATTACAATTTGACTAAATCAAAATCAGATTGGATTCAATGTAAGACGTGTAGAATGTGGTTGCATGAGACATGTACAAGATTCGACAACTACTGTATGAGATGTGGAAAGCTAGAAGCCTTAGCTTCCAGTAAAAATTAATGTTAGTACCAAAGTTCATTACCTCAGATTTTTATTTTTAAGGAAGATCCTAATATTTTATAATAACGAATATAACTTTAAGTTTGTATATTTTTATAATTTTAATCATTGAATCTAAAAACTATTTAATAATGTTAATTATTACTTAAAATTTTAGTTAATAAAAGATCTCAGTACATAAGTTATAAAGACTGTTTAAAAAAGAATAAAGATTATTTTAATTGATCGGAGTTTCTTTTTATCCAAACTAAAAATCACGCCGAGGCTACTAAGCCCGCACGAGGCAAGTATCCCCAAAAGCATTTTTCACGATAGGCCACTATCCGCCGTAGTAGGCAACTATCCCTTTTTTGAGAGGTGAAATAAAACAGTATTTATTCAAAACCATGGTTAATTATTTATACAAAAATAGGCTATTATGAAAGATAAAAGACCTATCTTTTGAGATACATACTAAATAATTTTCAGCAAGTTCATATTTTAAAAAAATAAAGCTTTTTCGAAAAGTGGGGCAACTATCCTGGTTTTACCCTATTATTTTTATTCTTTTTTACTTTTTAGTGACTTTTTATTATTGTTTTAGAGTCGGTTTAATTTTTTTTAAACTGTTTATACCAACTTTAATTATTACTCTTACTTGTAAAGGAAGCTGCAGCAAATCCTAAAGACAATGTTTCGCTTACTCTCCATGGCTGCTGATTGGTGCACATGTAGGAGACACCCTTACCATCAGGGTTACAACCGGATTGTGCGTTAGCATCAATAACTGAGTTTCCATCTATTGAGCAGGAATTTACTGGTGTGTAATTAGCACTAGGAAGATTTCCTGACCAAGCACAAGATGGCTTGCAGCAATCCCAGTATGTGGTACATATACTAGAGCCAGTGAGACCTCCAGGAATCGGAACGATTCGTGGATCTGCAGCAGCAGAGTCTGCAAATAAACATGTTGGTTTTGGTTAGTTGTGTTGTTTAAATTTTAGTTTTAGTTTTAACTTTGGCACTGGCCAAACGACCGCCGGCGGTTTTGCTTACTTATGAGAAAAAAACCGCCCTCCGGCGGTTTTTTATATTTGCGTAAATGAAAATCGCTAAAAATGGTAATTAATCTGTTATTACAGGCTGTTTTAATCTATTTTATCGGTGGGTACCGCCGTTCGGCGGTTTTGTTTATAAAAACTATTGAAAATTGCCAAATTATAATTCAACTTTAACCTACCTTTAATAATCATTTGTTTTATTATTTAATATTATTTTTATTATAAATCAACAAACAAAAATAAATCTGGGAGACATGTTTAACACCTACGAAGGTTTTGTCGAAGCTCTCTATAATTAAAAAAATGTGCATTTTTTAGGAAAAGAAAAGCCAGGAGTATTTAAGCGGCAAGAAAAAACTGATCGTTTTATAGAACCAAAACTAAAGTAATATCAATTAAAGTATGCATGTATTGAGGGTGAAACAAACTTTAAAATAATCAGGAAAAAGAAAAAAATGTTCCGACAGCTACAGGGTGAGTGTTGACTCGTAAGCCACAGGTTTCGAGTTCGAATTCTGGATGACTAACGAACTTTTTTCTTTTTATATTTTTTCGTAATAATTTTTTATACATTTTTTTCTATTTTTATTTTTCATTGGTTATAATTTAGTTTTAAAACAATATAAATTTTAGGTTATATCCAAATGCTGATTTGTATGCTGACGATGACGTCCTGATAAGTTATTCCGTCGGTTATTCCTTCGACTTTCTTGCCTGACAATGATTTTTAATGGGGTTGTTTTTTAATTATAAACCCTTGATAAAGTGGCAATCCAACCACGAAACGTAAGGACAAATACAATAATGGTTTTATTTTCCTGTTCCCATCTAGCTATACTTCTATAATTTGTTTTTCCAAATGGTGCTATAAACGAAACTACAATATTAAAAAATAAAACAAATAAAAAACTAAATGCACAGCAAAATAAATAATGATAGAGCTAGATTAAATTTAACTATTTTTCGTCGATTTTGAATAGTTTTTATAAGCAAAACCGTCGTACGGAGACATCTATTGATAGAATAAGTAAAAGCCGCCGGTAATAATAAATTATTTAACATTTTCGCCGATTCTCATATATAAAACCGCCGGACGGCGGTTTTTTTCATTTAAATTGAGCAAAACTTCCGGCGATCGTTTAGACAGTGCCTTTAATTTTATGTGTTTTTATTGTTCGAAAATTTAACACCAAGCCATCATTACTTTCATTCAGCACCTATATATTAAAATACTTACATAATACAAATGCTAAAAGTGTTACTAAATATTTCATCTTGGCACCACACTATGTTATTACCATATCAGGTACTAATATGTTATTTATAAATATTTGTTATTAGATATCTATTAAAAAAATCAATGGAAACAATGGTCTTATCTTTAAAAGTACTTGGAATTTGCCTTGAAAACTTGAAATTATTATGTTTTAAAAAATAACAAAATTTTTAACTACATGGCTTGGCATACCAACAGCCTACAGGATATAGATTTAATAAAAATTTTAACCCTTAGTTAAAAAATATGGGGGTGTTAACAATTAATAGAAAGTTATACAAATAAAAAGAAAAATCTTTTTATATAGGGTGTGTCCTAATTGAGGTAAGAAAAGTTAAGGGCGTCTTTCTGAGCCTATTTTATAAAAAAAGGTATTTAAACCTGGGTCCATAAATGTTTCGTTTCTAAGATACACTTTACAATTTTGAAAACATGTTTTTTTAGTAAAATTTGTTAGACCAAATATAAACCTTATTTATATAAGAAATTATAACACTTAATTTTCATAAGGAAAAATTGCCCGAATATTTCTTATATGGACAAAAAATATATAATTCAGCAACTTTATTTTTTTTTTTTTTTGAAAAACTAAGCAAGCTACGTAAAAATATTTAAAAACACAAAAGTATTTTTTATGTTCTACGAAAATAATATAAAAGTTGCAAGAAAAGTCAGTGGTGTATGTTTCTTTGTCAATAATATTAACTTAGAAGTCTCCCACGCCCCCACTGGTCTTACTAATTAAAATTTAGTTAGGAGTAAATTAACCTGCTTATACAATTAATACCACAGCCAAATTTTAATAATATTGAGTAGGAAATATTTTAAATATTATTAAAAACCCGATTTTCTTTTTAAAGTTTAACTGCCTGTATCCTAGGAACAAAGCATTTCCGAACTAACATTTGTATAAACTTTTTTATAAAATTGGCTTAGGAATACGACCCTAAATTTTTAGAAAAAAGGAAACACCCTGTATACAATTACAAAAAGTGTAAAGTAGAAGACCTATGCCACTACGAGCACAATAAGGGTAGTTTTCCCATAAGAAATACATGGGGAAAATTTAAGGTCCGAAAACACAATTTTGGTGCCATCCCAACCCCTAACACAAAATTAGAATTTTTATGCCCTAAGTCACCACGTGCTAGATAGGGGTAGCACCAGACGTCATCACCTATAAATTAAAAAAGTCCGCGGAGCTGGGATTCGAACCCATGACACCTTCGTGACAGCCCAACACCTGTGTGAGAATCCAACGCCATATACCACTAGGCTATTGAAAGATCTGATAATTAAAACGCTAAACGGGGTATAGGATCTTGGACATGCCATTTAAACACATGTAAATTTTGTAGTCAAACATGGACAAAGAAGTAACCTATGGACAATTAAGTATATATTGGACAAAATGTCATAGCGTTTATATGGGAATTTTGTTAAAGATAATGGGCTAAGTCTGATATGGACAGGATAAATTTCGGCAAGAAAACAATATATTTATTTTAACGTACATTATTTATTCTACTAATTCTTAAATTACAAGAGACTAATAAGTCTTACAATTGATTCTCTTTGTAATTCAGCTTTTTATTTAGTCCTAACTCTAACAGTTGTTTAATTAATCGTTGCTTTTCAATTTGTTTTTCTTTGTACATTTTCCTGATGGAAAGTCCTTTTTCTGTTTTGTAAAATTCTCTTCGTTTTTCATTAGCTTGTTGCCTTTTTCTAACGCCTTCATCGCCTCTGGCACAACGGCAAGTGGATTTTTCATGAAGTTCGTAGGGAGATGTGTATTTTGAAATATCTGAAACTCCATTTGAAGCAATTATTGATATTTCATCTCGAACAGCGCCACATTGTTTTCCTCGTGAATGTAACCAATCCTCGTTAAAACATTTTCTAGAGTAATGAGCATGAGGAGTTCCTTGTAAACCATCGAGATCTCGTCTTAGAGGTTTCTGACCATCTGCACAAGCAATGTATCGTAGTACGCCGACTGCATGATCCAAACACAAAATTTTCTTAAATGTTGTTTTGGAATGAAGTCTTTTCCAAGTCTTTGTAGTCGTTTTTTCAATGCTAAGACTGTTTTTCCATTCGTAAAGTGAATTAAGGCATGAATATGCTCATGCGCGGTACTTCCATCATCAGCTACAAGATGACATCGACACAATGAATACCATTTTAGATCAGGCAAACCTATCATTAAACCAAAATCAACTTCGTTTAGTAGTAAATGATACCATTCTTGATTGCATTGCTCGTAATCCTCGGCAACTTTACTTGGAGACAAAGGATTTACTTCGTTGATGTTTAGGAGTGTGTAGAAATCTGTATTAGATACAACAGACATTTTAGGATAGATTTAATGATTTTTAAGCTAAGCACAATGTTTCACTTTGAATGTCTACGACACACTGACCAAGTCTCTCTGGACTTATCTAATATATGTATTTACAATTATGACGCCTGCGCAAAAGTCTAAAGATGAACAGGTAATTAAATATGAACAGCAAAATAAACAGCTGAACAGCCCTGTATTTTCAAATACGGCACCGTTTTTTAAAATACGGCCCCGTTATTTAAAATACGGCACCGTTTTTTAAAATACGGCACCGTTTTTAAAATACGGCACCGTTTTTTAAAATACGGCACCGTTTTTAAAATACGGCACCGTTTTTAAAATACGGCACGGTTTTTCTAAAATACGGCACCGTTTTAAATTTCAAGGTCACGTATGTCACTTGATAAGCCGGATATGTTAGAAATTAAGGCCCCCACACCCCGCGCTTAAGCCCTTTGTAAAAATTACTGAATATGTTGAAAAATACCACCCCCTTATGGAATTTAGGTTAGGTGTGTTTTAAACGGCCGTATTTTAAAAAACGGTGCCGTATTTTAAATAACGGGGCCGTATTTTAAAAAACGGTGCCGTATTTGAAAATACAGGGCTGTTCAGCTGTTTATTTTGCTGTTCATATTTAATTACCTGTTCATCTTTAGACTTTTGCGCAGGCGTCATAATTGTAAATACATATATTAGATAAGTCCAGAGAGACTTGGTCAGTGTGTCGTAGACATTCAAAGTGAAACATTGTGCTTAGCTTAAAAATCATTAAATCTATCCTAAAATGTCTGTTGTATCTAATACAGATTTCTACACACTCCTAAACATCAACGAAGTAAATCCTTTGTCTCCAAGTAAAGTTGCCGAGGATTACGAGCAATGCAATCAAGAATGGTATCATTTACTACTAAACGAAGTTGATTTTGGTTTAATGATAGGTTTGCCTGATCTAAAATGGTATTCATTGTGTCGATGTCATCTTGTAGCTGATGATGGAAGTACCGCGCATGAGCATATTCATGCCTTAATTCACTTTACGAATGGAAAAACAGTCTTAGCATTGAAAAAACGACTACAAAGACTTGGAAAAGACTTCATTCCAAAACAACATTTAAGAAAATTTTGTGTTTGGATCATGCAGTCGGCGTACTACGATACATTGCTTGTGCAGATGGTCAGAAACCTCTAAGACGAGATCTCGATGGTTTACAAGGAACTCCTCATGCTCATTACTCTAGAAAATGTTTTAACGAGGATTGGTTACATTCACGAGGAAAACAATGTGGCGCTGTTCGAGATGAAATATCAATAATTGCTTCAAATGGAGTTTCAGATATTTCAAAATACACATCTCCCTACGAACTTCATGAAAAATCCACTTGCCGTTGTGCCAGAGGCGATGAAGGCGTTAGAAAAAGGCAACAAGCTAATGAAAAACGAAGAGAATTTTACAAAACAGAAAAGGACTTTCCATCAGGAAAATGTACAAAGAAAAACAAATTGAAAAGCAACGATTAATTAAACAACTGTTAGAGTTAGGACTAAATAAAAAGCTGAATTACAAAGAGAATCAATTGTAAGACTTATTAGTCTCTTGTAATTTAAGAATTAGTAGAACACAAAATTTTCTTAAATGTTGTTTTGGAATGAAGTCTTTTTCAAGTCTTTGTAGTCGTTTTTTCAATGCTAAGACTGTTTTCCATTCGTAAAGTGAATTAAGGCATGAATATGCTCATGCGCGGTACTTCCATCATCAGCTACAAGATGACATCGACACAATGAATACCATTTTAGATCAGGCAAACCTATCATTAAACCAAAATCAACTTCGTTTAGTAGTAAATGATACCATTCTTGATTGCATTGCTCGTAATCCTCGGCAACTTTACTTGGAGACAAAGTTTACTTCGTTGATGTTTAGGAGTGTGTAGAAATCTGTATTAGATACAACAGACATTTTAGGATAGATTTAATGATTTTAAGCTAAGCACAATGTTTCACTTTGAATGTCTACGACACACTGACCAAGTCTCTCTGGACTTATCTAATATATGTATTTACAATTATGACGCCTGCGCAAAGTCTAAAGATGAACAGGTAATTAAATATGAACAGCAAAATAAACAGCTGAACAGCCCTGTATTTTCAAATACGGCACCGTTTTTTAAAATACGGCCCCGTTATTTAAAATACGGCACCGTTTTTAAAATACGGCACCGTTTTTAAAATACGGCACCGTTTTTAAAATACGGTACCGTTTTTAAAATACGGCACCGTTTTTTAAAATACGGCACGGTTTTCTAAAATACGGCACCGTTTTAAATTTTAAGGTCACGTATGTCACTTGATAAGCCGGATATGTTAGAAATTAAGGCCCCACACCCCGCGCTTAAGCCCTTTGTAAAAATTACTGAATAAGTTGAAAATACCATCCCCTTATGGAATTTAGGTTAGGTGTGTTTTAACGCGTTTAAAACACACCCAACCTAAATTCCATAAGGAGGTGGTATTTTTCAACATATTCAGTAATTTTTACAAAGGGCTTAAGCGCGAGTGTGGGGCCTTAATTTCTAACATATCCGGCTTATCAAGTGACATACGTGACCTTGAAATTTAAAACGGTGCCGTATTTTAGAAAAACCGTGCCGTATTTTAAAAACGGTGCCGTATTTTAAAAACGGTGCCGTATTTTAAAACGGTGCCGTATTTTAAAAACGGTGCCGTATTTTAAAAACGGTGCCGTATTTTAAATAACGGGGCCGTATTTTAAAAAACGGTGCCGTATTTGAAAATACAGGGCTGTTCAGCTGTTTATTTTGCTGTTCATATTTAATTACCTGTTCATCTTTAGACTTTTGCGCAGGCGTCATAATTGTAAATACATATATTAGATAAGTCCAGAGAGACTTGGTCAGTCTGTCGTAGACATTCAAAGTGAAACATTGTGCTTAGCTTAAAAATCATTAAATCTATCCTAAAATGTCTGTTGTATCTAATACAGATTTCTACACACTCCTAAACATCAACGAAGTAAATCCTTTGTCTCCAAGTAAAGTTGCCGAGGATTACGAGCAATGCAATCAAGAATGGTATCATTTACTACTAAACGAAGTTGATTTTGGTTTAATGATAGGTTTGCCTGATCTAAAATGGTATTCATTGTGTCGATGTCATCTTGTAGCTGATGATGGAAGTACCGCGCATGAGCATATTCATGCCTTAATTCACTTTACGAATGGAAAAACAGTCTTAGCATTGAAAAACGACTACAAAGACTTGGAAAAGACTTCATTCCAAAACAACATTTAAGAAAATTTTGTGTTTGGATCATGCAGTCGGCGTACTACGATACATTGCTTGTGCAGATGGTCAGAAACCTCTAAGACGAGATCTCGATGGTTTACAAGGAACTCCTCATGCTCATTACTCTAGAAAATGTTTTAACGAGGATTGGTTACATTCACGAGGAAAACAATGTGGCGCTGTTCGAGATGAAATATCAATAATTGCTTCAAATGGAGTTTCAGATATTTCAAAATACACATCTCCCTACGAACTTCATGAAAAATCCACTTGCCGTTGTGCCAGAGGCGATGAAGGCGTTAGAAAAAGGCAACAAGCTAATGAAAAACGAAGAGAATTTTACAAAACAGAAAAAGGACTTTCCATCAGGAAAATGTACAAAGAAAAACAAATTGAAAAGCAACGATTAATTAAACAACTGTTAGAGTTAGGACTAAATAAAAAAGCTGAATTACAAAGAGAATCAATTGTAAGACTTATTAGTCTCTTGTAATTTAAGAATTAGTAGAATAAATAATGTACGTTAAAATAAATATATTGTTTTCTTGCCGAAATTTATCCTGTCCATATCAGACTTAGCCCATTATCTTTAACAAAATTCCCATATAAACGCTATGAGATTTTGTCCAATATATACTTAATTGTCCATAGGTTACTTCTTTGTCCATGTTTGACTACAAAATTTACATGTGTTTAAATGGCATGTCCAAGATCCTATGCTAATACCTTGGTCCCAATTATACCTCGTTTGGTGTTTTAATTATCATATCCCCAATGACCTAGTGGTATATGGCGCTGGATTCTCACGCAGGTGGCCGGGTGTCATGGGTTCGACTCCCAGCGTCGGCGAGACTTTTTAATTTATAGGTGATGACGTCTGGTCCCAATTATACCTCGTTTGGCGTTTTAATTATCATATCCCCAATGACCTAGTGGTATATGGCGTTGGATTCTCACGCAGGTGGCCAGGTGTCATGGGTTCGACTCCCAGCGTCGGCGAGACTTTTTAATTTATAGGTGATGACGTCTGGTCCCAATTATACCTCGTTTGACGTTTTAATTTTCAAATCCCCAATGGCCTAGTGGTATATGGCGTTGGATTCTCACACAGGTGGCTAGGTGTCATGGGTTCGACTCCCAGCGTCGGCGAGACTTTTTTAATTTATAGGTCGTTTCAATTTTAAGTTTAGGTGATGACGTCATCGATGGTTAGTTACCCCTATTTAGCACGTGGTGACTTAGGGCATAAAAATTCTAATTTTGTGTTAGGGGTTGAGATGGATATAAAAATGCAGATCGAACCTTAAATTTTCCCCATGTATTTCTTATGGGAAAACTACCCTTATTGTGCTCATAGTGCGTTAGCTCTTCTACTGTGTAAAACTCTATATAAAGGCAATTGTTTTTAGTTAAAAAAGCATTGCTTTTCGTTTACCTAAAGTAAGGAAAAAATAAGGTTATGGTGACTGTCAGTTAATGGTTCGCATCGCAAAATATCACATGACTGCACTACTGCAGCCTTTTAGTAAAGTTGTGCGGTCATTATTTGGATCCATAGCTGAATGTCAGAAGATAGCGCCGCGTGAGTTTCTATTTTCTAACTTGTTTGAACCCAGTCAAATTTTGAGAAATTTATAATAAAAAAAAAAATGCAACAACAAAACAAAATAAAAACAAAGTGCATCAATGATACATTAAACTTAGAAGGTGCAACATGCAGCGTAAAAAAACGGCTTATACAAATTTACCACATAAAGCCTTAATTTTAGCCACCTTTACAGGTAGGTGCATCGTGCTCGGTTCGGAATTGTTGGCGGACTTGCAGTGGATTAAGAGTAGATTTTTATCACGTGACTCTAAAGTTTGCGGTGTGCGATTCTAAAGTAAAATGTCTTTGGGTATTAATATAAATATAACCATAAAGAACAATTGAGCTTCTTTTCAAATTTCTTCCATTGTAATTTTAAATTTAAAAAGTCGTCATCAGTGTTAGTTACCTAAAAGACCACTTGTCTGGTAGCACCTACAAACGTTAGCAGAAAACAGGTACACTTAATGTATTTAGTGCAATTTTTAACCATTGTTCCAAAATTCATTAGGGTTAGTCGCAAAACCCACCTAGTTCAATACTCGAAACATGTGTTTGAACCTTTAGTACAGGAAATCAAGCATTTTACCTTGGAAATTTTTTGGTCCTGCAAGCATCGACTTAAAATATTAACACAAGGTAGAAAATAGCTTAAGGAATAAAACCTATATCAAATCGAAGAGCGCCAAGCCCCTAGGAGTGATTGCCACCCCCCTGGGATTGGACATTTTTTATTACATTTTAACAACAGAAATCGATTGGAAAAGAGATTTTAAGCAAAAATGTTCTTTATATTTTTTCGTAAAAAATACTTTTAAAGTCATTCGGGATTGAAAGTAATAATTTTTTGACAAAAAAACGACTTTTTAATAAGGTTTTCGCAAATAACTTTAAAATTATGCATTTTATTAAAAAAGTTATAGGTTTTAAAAGGACAAATAAAACTGTTTTATTATAATTTTTCTAAGACCAAGATTCGGCGTTATATGTTTGCTTTTTACCTTAAATGTAAAATTTGATAGATTTAAAGTCAAATAACGAAAAAAGTAGAGAATTATTGCACAGTGAAATAAGGCCAGGCACTAATAATACCGGCCTTATTTTGACATCTGGGCTTGCGCAGATGCATGGCAGGATAAGGACTTTCTTAATAAGTATAGTACCCGGCTTTATTTATGTCGGTTTAAGGTTGTGCCTTATTTTGGCCTTATATTAACTTCATGACTGTTCGTCAAACCGAACGGCTGCTGATCACAAAATGGAAAAGTTTTTAGAAGTAAAGTGCTTTTTAAAAGTATTTCTGTAATTGTGTTAAAAAAACCCTTCAACACAAAACAATAAAGAAAAACTTATAAAAAAATCCCTTTTTGTAGGTCAATAGTATTGTCAACATAATTTGCAATAACTCTAAATTATGGGTACAAGCACTATTTAAATAAGGTCGGTATTAATAATTTCCAAGCCTAATAAGGCAACTTGCAATAATTCTCTAATGCTGCATATTTTAAGCAAAGTAGAAAAGGAAGCTGAAGGAAGCTTTAAGCATAAAAATTAAGTAAGGTATGATAAAATTAAGGTCAGCATGATTAATTAATAAGAACAATATTCTACTAACCCCCTAATTAAAAGTAACCTTTAACCTATTGCAATTCTCTTTACGCATGTATTATTAATATGTATATCCAAGAAGCTTGACATTAATTTTAAATGCCTAATTTCAGGAAAAGTTTGGTTGAGAGTGGACAACGATTTTTTAAAATTTCATATTTTTTACTTTTTTTTCTAAATAATTCCAAAAGACTGAAAATAGGAAAAAAATTAATAATTTTAAAATTGCAGTTTTTTAATGAATATGTTTCTTTTTGTGTCAAAATTTTCTGTAGAGTAAAAATGTGGCGAGATGTAGTCGTTTAAAACCTCTATTTACAAACGAGCACCACCTTTTTCAAGCCCCTTAAACTCACAACATTTTAAAACCAAAGAATTTTAATAAAGTTATTTTAGTTCCCTATAGCCCTGTAAAAACAATATAAAAAAATTTTTGAAAACACTTTTTATCATTAGAAATGAACGAGATACGTTAAGAAAGCAATCAATTTTTTATCGAAAAATTCGATCAGCGAACTTCGGAACAAAAT
Organism: Listronotus bonariensis; assembly: GCA_014170235.1. Classification (NCBI taxonomy): domain Eukaryota; kingdom Metazoa; phylum Arthropoda; class Insecta; order Coleoptera; family Curculionidae; genus Listronotus; species Listronotus bonariensis. The sequence continues at coordinate 156,290 of JACEGR010001080.1, forward strand.
AATATACATAATATTTTTGAAATTAGGCAATTTAAATTGGGTAAACATCTTGAACGTATTATTAATATATGTTTAAAGAGAATTGTAAAAGAGTAAAGGTCAGCTTTAATTAAGGGGTATGTCTTTATTGATTTTATTGTAATAAAAAATTAGTTTTTGAAGTTCTTTTATCATACCTCACCTAATTTTTATGCTAAAGACTTATTTTTTTAAAGAAAAGTCGAATAATGCACTTTAAAAAGGGTTTGATAAATTTTCCTTAAAAAATACAGCATATTTACGTTATAATAAATTTTGCATTTGATGAAAAAAAAACTAACAATTTACACCCCGTATCTCAGTTCGTATTGGTCATAAAAAAAATTAAAACTAAAGAATTTTGTTTGTCTTTTCCAAACCTGCAATTTTGCTTTTCTCAGTTTTTTAATTAAATATATAGTTTTTGAGTTATTCGCGAAAAACCCACTTAGCCGTCGATTTTTTTTTTTTTTTGTTAAAAAATTGTTACTTTCAATCGTAAGTAACTGAAAAAATTTTAGTGTTATGGAAAACAAATATATGGAACATTTTCTGCTAAGAATCACTTTTTTATTGATTTCTGTGAGATGGCAACCTACCCTCAGGTTCGATATATACCTTAAGCTATTTCCTAACTTGTATAAAAATTTCGAGTCAATCCATGCAGGAACATGAAATTGCCCTGTTTTACCTTTTTGCGCTTCATTTTCTGTACTTATTATGGTTTTATGACTGCAATCCTTACCATTTTTTAAAAAATGTTTAAATATTTCATGTTAAACATTGTGGTAAACTTGTCCGACAAAAGACGTGGCGCGCTCGCCTATTCCAACACCCGACACATTTGACATTCTCAGTATGGGGTGAAACGCCGCTTCTATATATGACGCTTTGAATATTCGTGGTAGACTCATCAAAAGGAACCCCCCAAAAGGTTTTAAAAATGTTCTTATCATAAAGTCAATTTCATTACTGGCACAGGGACTATATCTACAATTTTGGAATACTGGGCTTTTTAGAATCCAGCCATAAATAAAAAATAAAAAATTGTTTAAATTTAAAAAATAATCTTATTAATTTCAATGTTTTAAATTATTAAACCAAGTAGTATCAGCTACATTACAACGACATGACAAATATAAATATTTTACAGTCGACACAAAATTGGATATATTATATCACAAATAGATTTTTAAAATCTTTTTGATAACTCTTTCGAATGATAATATATTATACAGGGTGTTTAACTTTAAATAGTACATTTTTGTAATAAATCAAAAACCCGATGTTTAATTGTTTTTCGTTTGGCAGCACGTCAATCAGCGGAAAAAGTACAACAACTCTACTAATTTAACCGACTTTAAATCTCCAATAATAAGAATGTTAGCAATAGTGTCGACTTAAAAATGCACACCCTGTATATAGTCCGTTAATTCCCTATAAAGCAAGATGTTGAGATTTTATTGAAAATACTTTTAAAAATGTGTTTTATCCTTTTTTACTATATATTTTTAAACTTGCACTGCATTGAATTTAAATTAAATTAACTATAACTTTTTAGGTAATATGGGGGTGGGCAAGTTTCAAAGTGTACAGGGTGTCCAGATTTCGTTGCAATTGCAAAGTATATCTTGGTTATTATTAGAGATAGAGATTTGCGGTTTTTGCGAATTGTTGCTCCTTTCTAATAAAACGAAAGATGAAACTAAAAGATTTTTTATGGTCCTACAACATAAGTAAAAACTGATATTAGTAGATATTTTTACGTAGAGTACAGTGGTGTAGTTAGAATTTGTAAAAAAATTGTATTTTTTATGTATGAACCAAACATATGATTTTTAAATGGAACACCCTATTTATTTTTTATTTATTAAATTATAGGTGATAAGAGCGTTGTGAATTGAATTTCGCATAGTGGAACATGATATAGACTTCATAACAAAAAATTAAGTCAACTTTTAGTTCATAATTTGTTTAAATTTTTACAGTAACATAAAAGTTTTAACTACTTTATCCCACGCAGCACCTATCAGTTCTTTTAATTTGTTCACTTAATATATATTTAAAAACTTAACATTTTGGATCAGACTCAATGTGTTTATACTCAAAACAGTGTCCAAAATCAGTATGTATCTATAATTAAAAAAAAAAAAACATTTGATTTAAACCAAAATAGTAGAAATCCGTGTATAATACTGTAACCAAAATTATTACTAAGTATAAATTTTGAAGGTATCAGTTTCAAACATGGTTTTATGTTGTTTAGTTTTAAATCAAATGTTTTTCTAAAATTATGGATACATACTGAGTTACGACACTTTCTTGAATATAAACACATTGGCGCAGATCCAAAATGTTCAGTTTTTAATTAATTAATAAGTGAACAAACTTAAGGAAATAAGGTGTGCATAGGGTTAGGTAGGTAGGCGGGGTAAAGTAGTTAAAACTTTTGTGTGCTGTTAAATTTAAACAAATTGTGAACTCAAAGTTCACAATATTTTTTGTAATCAAGTCTATATCATGGCACAATATGCGCAATTCAATTTTAAAATTAAAAACATCAATTTAGGGACTATGAATATAAGATACCTATTAGGTATAATATTTTAAAAAAGCTTTAGTCTCCTATAATTTAATAAATAAAAAATATACAGGGTGTTCCATTAAAAAAATAATATGTTTGGTTCATAACTCGAAAAGTATAAATTTTTTAAAAAGTCCAACTGCGTCACTGGATTCTACGTAAAAATATCCACCAACATCAGTTTTTACCTTTGTTGTAAGTTACGAGACAACTGAAATTCGAGGAGGGTCCGAAAACGGACAAAAATTAACGCATACGCAAGGGTCTATTAAATGTACAGCTAATGACAAACTATTTAACTTATCATTTTCTAAAATATCTTTGATTTATAATAGCTGATGCATGATCCAAAACTATATCAGCAGAAGTAAAATCCAAGAATGTACAGGATAGGTCGGACAACATAAATAAAAATTGTTTAAAAGTTATTTTCTCAATTTTGACAAATACAACAAAATATTACATAGATGAGTTATTTAAAATTAAACGTTTACGTCATTGATAAGTCAAATTTTTAAATACAAAAAAGTTTAAATGAAACTGTTTAAATGAATACAATTTTATTTATTTGAAATAGTTTACATTAACTAATAGTAATAAATTTTAAAGAAAAAAAACATCTTTTTATTCCTAAACGTTTCTGACAAATTGGCGAAGAATTATATATTTTCTCTTTTATCTGAATCTTATGACTTACTATATTATATTAATAATAGTGATAATAATAATGCATTTATTGTCATGGGTTTCAATAGATGAAACATTACAACTTCAACTTACAAGTAAATTTACCTTAAAAACTAATAATAATAATAAAAATAATAATATATATCATGCATCCGCACATTTATACAGCCTCGTTCACACTGACACTTATTCATACTTCTTCACATTTTCATAATATAATATATTAAAAAAGACAAAATTCAATTTATAAATACAAAACTAATGTAAAATAATCATCAAAAGTCGTAAACATTAAAAAAGTAAAACAAAACTAAAAGTGTATTAAAATGTCAAAAACAAACAAAGTAAATGGGACATAACTGTACAAAAGTAAAATGATTATTAAAAGTCATTAAAATTAAAAAAGTAAAACAAAATTAAAATGTACGTAAAAGTCAACAACAAACAAAATATATGGGACATTACTGTACAAAAGTTAAATAATCAATTTAAATCATTAAAATTAAAAAGTACCTAAAACTAAATTAAAATGTATGTAGAAGTCAACAACAAGCAAAATAAATGGGACATTACTGTACAACGGTAAAATAATAATTCTTAAAAATCATTAAAGTTAAAAAGGTAAAACAAAACTAAAACTGTATATAAAAAACAATAATAAACAAATAAATGGGACATTACTGTACACAAGCAAAATACTCGTCAAGAGAATAAAACATATTTCTCAACAAAAAGCCTTAACTCTTTTTTTAAACAATGTTTCACTTGTAATTACTTTAATGTTCTGGGGTAGTGCATTAAAGATGTTAACACAATTATAATAAGGACTTTTTTCATACATTCTAGTTCTGTGCTGGGGTATGATAAGGTTGCTGCGGCCTTTTGTAGTCATGTTGTTGTAGAAATCCTCATTTTTGGGAAATTCATGTAAATTCTTTTTGCGAATAAGCAAATATTTAATATATATAAACAAGGAACTGGTAGTATTTGTAATAATTTAAAATGTGGTCTACAGGACTCCCTAGAAGAAAGTCCAAGCATTAGTCTTACAACAGCTTTTGAGAAATGAATACCCTATGACAGTTCACAGATTTAAACCAAAATAAAATACTGTATTGAACTGCTGACTGTACATAGGCAAAATAGTAAACTCTAAGGCTCTCCACACTTATTTGATCTCAAAAATACCTTATCACATAACATGCTTTATTAATCTTCTTTACTACTTCATTTATATGCTCTTTCCATGACAAATTCTGATCTATTGTTACACCCAAGAACTTGGTTTTGTCCACTTGAGGAATTGTTTTACCTGTCAAATTAACGTACAATGACTGGTTTTGGTTTTTGTAACTTACAACACAGGTTTTTAGTATTGAGCTACAATGAATTATTCATGCACCAATTATTCATATTTGATACTATTTCACTGGATTTTTTGAAGCAGCCGGAATGTTAGGCTCAACTACAACACAGGAGGTGTCGTCGGCAAACTGAAAAACAAAATCCGAGCCCAGAGGAAAATCCCAGTTCATTAAAAAATATTAGAAATAAAATCGGTCCAAGTATTGACCCCTGAGGAACCCCAGAAGTTACTGGTAGAGGTTCAGAGTAAATTACATTTTTGAACCCGAGTTAAAAGAAGGTATACATGCCCTTTGGTTTCTGTTACTAAGATAGGATCTAATCAAACCGTTAGCAACACCTCTTACGCCGTACATATCCAACTTTTTAAGAAGCAAGTCATGGTTTATTAAATCAAATGCTTTTGATAGGTCGAAGTAGATACCACTAACTTGCCTACCATTATCCAGCTCTTTCATTATTAAATTTAAGGACTTAAATATTGCATCCTGCGGACAGGTTTTAGGTAAAAAGCCAAAGTGATTTTTTGAGATTATGTTATTGCTATAGAAATAGCCCAATAACCTAATATATATTGCACGTTTAATGACTTTAGAAGGCACTGAGAGTAATGAGACTGCCCTATATTTATTTGGATCTCTTGTGATTGGAATCTTCTGTTACCTTTTTAATGTATAGGAACAATTTTTGCATCTTTTAATCGAGAAGGAAATTTTCCCTGAGTAAAACAGCTATTTATAATATTTGTAAGGGGATAACATATTAGGTCAAAAATCTTTATTAAAACTATGGATAGTATAATATTGAGATCCGTGGAATGCCTAACTGGAACACCCAAAATTAAACTCTTTATTTCATCTGGTGTACATGGAGCCAAAAATATACTAAAAGTTTGATTTCTGCCAGCCCTATTCTGAAATAAACCATCTTTATTATTATTTAAACTATAATTTGTATAAATTCTAAATTGATTGTTCAACAACTCTGCCACAGCTTCTGGACTTGAAACAAGGTTGCCCTCATGCAATAAGTTAATATTTCCTCCAGTCCTATCCGAGTTTTGACTATTTTTAAGCAAATTCCAGGTGGCTTTTACCTTGTTCTGACTGTTTTGTATTTTATTGTCATTGTAAGCTATTATTATTAATATATTGTTTGTATGACTTTTTTTCCTGTTTGTATTTTTCCAATATAATTACACTTTTAGTTCTCCTATACAAGTCATACCAACCTCTAATTTTTTGAGACCAATCACGCATCTAAGGAGTTATCCAGTATTTATTTTGACTAACTTTTATGTTTGATTTTTAAAGAGGAAAACTCGTATTAAAATAAAAATAAAATGTATTATAAAAACCTTCATATTTATCATCTACATCCTCAACCTTATACACATCTTGCCATGTCTCACCACAGACACTATACCTAAAGTTGCTCAAATTCGGCTCATAATATTTGCATTTAAATGTTATCCCTCTTGTTGTACCACCCTTTAAGTTGTTAATTGAAAATACCAAAGCAAAATGACCCGAGATATGGCATTTCTTTATTACACAGTTGACACTATCTTTTTCTATATTACAATGAACATTATCAATTTGTGTCTTAGTTGAAATAGCTACCCTAGTTGCCCCAGTTACATGAGTGGCAATGCTATAAGTAATCAACAAGCTTCTAATATCTTTACCACCCTCAGTCAAAAAGTCAATATTAAAATCCCCACACAGAACAATTTTCTTATTTAAACCAAATATTTCGGTCATTAAACTATTAAGCGTATCATAAAACACATCCAAATCACCATCAGGAGACCTCTAGATACTAACTAGTACAATCGAAGTATTATGAAAAAGAACGTCAGCACAGCAAAATTCACAGTGTTTTTCAACTGATTGAGTATTCTTAACATTGAAACTATTAACCATTAACCCACTATGACTAAATATAGCTGTACCTGCTCCTTTATACTTTTCACGACAAAAATAATTTACTCCATTATAATTATCCAGGCAATACCTCAAACCTCATCAACAGCCAACCATGTTTCATTTAAAACACAATATTTCTGGGCAAACTTCACTCAATAACAAATTTAACTCATTTATCTTATTTCTAATACTACGTACATTTGAACTTAAAATAGTAAAACCTGTTCTATCTAACTTATTGTATTTAGGGACGAAAATTATACTAGCCTTTGCCGCGGCTTTGCACGCGGTAAATTGGACATATATTCCCTTCCCTATACCGTAAATATTTTGGATTTTATTATATACATATAAACCTTCCTCTTGAATTAATCTATCTATAAAAAACCGCATCAAAATCCGTTGAATACCCATATAATATTTTTTGCCGGCGTTGTACATTTAATTTACTGGCATTGCCAACACTCTTTAATGGCAAGGCATTGGCAAAAGGTATCAAAAGACGCGAAAGTGGGCAATTGGCCGTTATAACCCACGTGTTGCAGATAATGTGATGAAGGCAACTCCCTAATTTCATATCATTTTTTTTAGGTAACTACAAATTTAAAAGGTTTTAAACGAAATGTTTACAGCTTCTAATAGTCTACTTGAACACACACACTAATTAGGTAATGAATACACTTAATTATGTCTACTAAAAATTCTTTTCTTTATAAAAGAAACTAAAAAGCTAGAAAACCACGTAGAAAACAATTGCACAAAGCGGCTAAACAAAAGCAAGGTTGCCTCATCTGTCAAATCTTGTATTTCGGCTAAGCGGGAAATTTGAATTTATCACCTTCGGTCGAAATCGTCGAAATTAACCTAGCTGATTTTACCATCATTTTATTTTTATTCTGCCAAAAATAAATACTAATAATAAAAAATGTTAGGAAAAGGTCATTTCCTTTAAATTATGTAAAAAAAAACATAAAATAATGTTGTTTAGCCGCCATTATAAATAAAACAGATCAAAAAAATTGCTCGAATGTTAGTTAAATACCAATGTTAATAATATGGTTTGAAAAGTATAAATATGCGTTGAAGGTTTGCCTTCAAAAAACCAATATTTATTTGCCTGAATAAAAAGGCATGCTTTATTTAATCAGGATTGGTATGCCACCATTTTTGTATCCTTGCCGGCAATTCGCCTGCATGTAAAATTTATTGGCAATTGAGTGTTTATTTAGGGTTAACTTTTTAATGCGTATTAGATGTTGGCATACTATTGCCACCAATTGCCAATGCTTTACCATCAATGCCAATATGAAAAATGTATATTGCCGGCAAATAGTGTTTGCTGGGTAGTAATAAGAAACTTATTAAAAACATTTTTGGTACTCTCTGTATAATATATTTTTTTAAAAACTAATAATTATTTTGCTAATCTTTTATTTAAGCAATTTAGTAAACATCTACATGGTATAATAACACAGTTTGAATGCATTTTAGTTTTAAGGGTTTTTTAATTTAACATCTTTTTGACCCACCCTTTATGACGATTCTATATATTTTTTATAAACCAGAGATACATGTGCACAATTAATATAAACACTTAATTTTCAGTTGCAATAGTAACGTCAATTTCGAACTTAAAATGTAAACTATTTTTTTAAACACTTTGTTCAGATTTTTTTTTTGATACTAGCTATGACTATTTATCATCTTAGTTTTATTATATAAAATGATAATGAATATTATACATATAAGCCTTTCCCTTGAATCAGTCTGGCCATTAAAAAACGCATCAATATCCGTTAAGTAATATCGAATTTTAAATGTATTTTTTAAAACACTCTGCATATGTTCTTTTTGGATATTTAAACCTTTCTCTTAAATTACTCTATCTATTAAAAAAACCGCATCAAAATTCGTAGAGTAATATCGAATTTTACATTTTTATTATATTTATTGTTATTATACATATGAACCTTCATTTTAAATCATTTTATCTATTTAAAAATCCGCATTAAAATCCGATGAGAATATTAACGTCAATATCAAATTTTAGTTATAGTTTATCCAAGATAGCCGACCCGTGCCCACTTCGTTAATATCTGAACTTATTGTTTAATCATAGTCCAATATAGCCTATAATACTTCTGAATAGTGTAGGTTTCTGATTGTAACAGATTTTTACGATAGGTTCAGTACTTCCGAAGATTAGCGGCTACAAACAAACCCACAAAGTTACAAACTTTACCTCTTTATATATTAGTATAGAGGTGTAAAATAGCGACCTCCTTCTTCAGAAAATAGACATAATTTTTACATAATATTTAGGTATGGGTTTAGGTAATTCAATAAACAAAATTATGAACATAAAAATCGTGTTTTATATGTATGATAGACAAAATTATTTCATTTAGGCCTTTTTACCAATGTGAATTTATTATAAACAAAAATACAGGGTAACCGTCTATTTTGGACTCCTTTTGATCGCGAATAACTTTAAAATAAATAAAGTTATCAAGATGTTTTCGTCTTAGAATTTTGAAAAGATTTTTATAACATCTTTACCATTTGGTTGTGACATTTCATTGACACAAAAAAATGGCCGATTTTCTTTTGGGGCAACTTTTATTTTTAAAAGAACCACTCTGTATATTTTTGTTTATTTTCAAAATTTATTTTTTTAACTTTTATAATAACTTTTTTTAATATTAAAAAATGGTAATAGATTTTATAATTTAATTAAAAAAAATAATGAATTTATTAATCCCTAAAAAAATGTAAACAAAACTATAGGTTATTCACAATATTACCAAAAGTTTTAAAAAAGTAATTAAGCCTTACTGCATTTTTTATTTTGTAAATACCGGATAGTTTGTTGTCTTTGTTTTGTAACCTTGTTTGTAAGAAAGTATTTATTCTCAAACATCCCTTATTTTTTAAAACACCAAAAGCTTCGTTTTTTAATATTTAAATTTAGGAAATAAAAAAAAATCTACATTTTGTTCAGTATAAAATAACAATGTTGCCTTATATCGGAAAATCTTTTCTTTTTTTTTTGTTTTGTGTAAATTGATGTCACAACCAAGAGGGCAAAGACACAATAATATAATATTTTTTAAACACAAAAAAATAGGTTTATTGAATTACCTTCATAAACCAGAGCAGGGTACAAATTTCGGATTGGATGACAAAGGTCTGGCCACACATAACCGCCCCAAGGCCGCACCGAGCCCGGATTCACGATGATTGAGGAAAGTAGGGCAGAAGAATTTGAAAAAAATTAAATCACTTTTCATGCCCTTAAAAATTTAACAAGCATTTTGATCAAGCTAAGTCTATTGTTTTATGTACAGGGTGCTTCATTAGTGCGTCGGGCTTCTACAGCGCCTTAACTATGAAAGTTGGAGATTTTTTTTTAAGTGGTTTATGAATAAGATATAAAAGTCTATTTTTGGAAAATATTTTGTTTATATACAGGGTACTCAAATTTGCCCTACTAGAATTTGATCCATTTTTTTAAATGGAACACCCCAAATATTTTTACATATTTGGGAGTCCTTTATGTTTATCTATACATGTGTACAATATTAGACTTTACATAATTTTTAATTACATTTTCTCATATTTACATTTTCTTAAAAAAAATATGAAAAAACATCGATAAAGAAAAAAATTTCCCCAAGTCGCTGAAAAGGTTACTTTCTCCAAAAAAGAGTTAAATCTGATTGTAGAGGGTCAAAAGATACCCTTCTATAATTTTAAGCTAATTTTGACATGCAGGGTGCTCAAAAATCGCCTCCCAATAGTCAAAAATTCAATCGGTTTTTTAAATGGAACACCCTGTATATTATTATTTAGTCTAATAATGCTTTAGTAAGTAAACAATTTTGGTAACAGACTCAAAGTCTCTATCTGTCTTTAATTTTGTGTTACTCACACGTATTTAAAATTCACCCTTTTATAATCATTTTTAGGTAAAAAGATTTTTACAATTATTATTATTTTAAAAAATAATATTAATTTAAAGTTTTAAGGCATCATATTTTATACTTTATAAGTAAATATAACATGTCTTGTTAAGATATTCCATATGATTTCCTCATAAAACGCTCATATTCAGAATTTCTTCCTTTGCGCCTACTAAAAAGTTCATAGTAGGCTTAGACAGATTTTTGTTTAAACAACTTTGGCAGTTTCAAAGTGTCAAGTATTATTTATTTGCTTGCTGTTGTACTTACTTTCTTTGGTGATAAATATGGAGTTTAGCAAAGATGAGTAGGTTGATATGGTTTTTGCACCTGGTGAAAGTGAAAAAAAATGTTTTCTGGCTAGCAGGAATTACGCGGCTCGTTTCCCAGAGAGAAGAGCTCCTGACGAAAAGTGTTTTAGGAGACTTCTTGCAAGATTTGTTGAGACGGGAAGCGTTTCCTAAAATGAATTGCTTGTGTTATTATCAGTAACTGAAAATCCTCATGTAAGCCAAAGACAACTGGAGGAAACAACAGGAATAAGCGATACCTGTGCAGCGAATTTTAAAAAAGAACAACTTTCACGCTTACCATATTCAGTTACATCAAGCATTAACGGAGATAGATTTTCAAAATCGAACAACCTTTTTGAATGGGCAAGAAACAACTTGCAAGAAGATCCTTTATTTTTCAATTACGTTATGTTTTCAGATGAAGCGACATTTCATAATGGAGGTTGTGTCAATAGACATAACTTTCATTATTATTCTTCTGAAAACCCACGAATCATAAGGCAAATTGGTCAACATCAATGGTCCGTAAATGTTTGGGGCGGAATTGTTGGAAAATATATAATAGGCCAACATTTCTTTGAAGGTCATTTAAATGGCGCTATGTATTTGGAGTTTTTGCAGCACGAATTACCAAGGCTATTGGCTCATCTGCCCCCACAGATCCGAAACAGAATGTGGCTTCAACAAGATGGAGCGCCACCTCATTTTCACGGGATGTTATAAACCATTTGAATCAAAATTTTGGCAATAGGTGGATTGGAAGAAACTGAAAGAATTCAGTGGTCACCCAGATCACCGGACCTGACAAAGCTTGACTTTTTTTTGGGGTTATGTTAAAGGGCAAGTATATCAGGATCCAGCAACAACTGTGATGAATATGCAAGATAGAATAAGACAGGCATTTGGTCAGGTTTATCCGCAAATGCTGCGTGAAGTGGAAAGAAACTTTGAACGGCGTGTTAATTTATGCTTAGACCAGAACGAAAGGCAGTTTAAACATTTATTTTAGTTGGTTATTATTACAGTACTTTTTATTTTTTTTTAGCAAATAAATTAAATTATTACCTAAAAATAATTTTAAAGGGCGATATGTGTAAGTAACACAAAAATAGGGGCAGATTGAGACTTTGGGTCTATTACCAAAATTGTTTATTTACTAAAGCTTTATTAGACTAAATAATAATATACAGGGTGTTCCATTTAAAAAAACCGAGAAAAAACCGATTGAATTTTTGACTATTGGGAGGTTATTTTTGAGCATGTTGTATGTTGAAATTAGCCTAAACTTATAAAAGGGTTTCTTTTGACCCTCTACAATTAAATTTAAATATTTTTTGGAGACATTAACCTCTTCATTGACTTGGGGAAATTTTTTCCTTTATCGATGTTTTTTCATATTTTTTAGGAAAATTTAATTTTCCTAAAAACTAATAATTTAATAAGTCTAATATTGTACACATGTATATACAAACATAAAGGACTCCCAAATATGTAAAAATATTTGGGGTGTTCCATTTAAAAAATTGAACAAATTCTAGTAGGGCAAATTTGAGTACCCTGTATATAAACAAAATATTTTCCAAAAATAGACTAAATAATAATATACAGGGTGTTCCATTTAAAAAACCGAGAAAAAACCGATTGAATTTTTGACTATTGGGAGGTTATTTTTGAGCACCCTGTATGTTGAAATTAGCCTAAACTTATAAAAGGGTTTCTTTTGACCCTCTACAATTAAATTTAAATATTTTTTGGAGACATTAACCTCTTCATTGACTTGGGGAAATTTTTTCCTTTATCGATGTTTTTATATTTTTTAAGAAAATTTAATTTTCCTAAAAACTAATAATTTAATAAGTCTAATATTGTACACATGTATATACAAACATAAAGGACTCCCAAATATGTAAAAATATTTGGGGTGTTCCATTTAAAAAAATTGAACAAATTCTAGTAGGGCAAATTTGAGTACCCTGTATATAAACAAAATATTTTCCAAAAATAGACTTTTATCTCTTATTCATAAACCACTTTAAACAAAATCTCTAACTTTTATAGTTACGGCGCTGTAGAAGCCCGACGCACTAATGAAGCACCCTGTATATCTCTTCTTTAAATATAACAGATTTTTCTACTTGTTTCTGTTCCTTTTCAGCCTAACTTTAGGTTTAGTATAGGTAAAACTGTTACCTAATTTGTAAAGGTTTATTTTACAATCAGGTGTAATATAAAGCGTAGTATAAGAGACTCATATTACTGCAATTTTATTAAATACAAAACTTTGCACCGCATCCCCCTACATTTCAGCAGCGAGACGCATGGCTACGTGCTCGTTATTGTTATGTGTGGCCGGAGCTTAATACTGCTTGCTTTGTTATTGCATAACTAGCCGATAATCTTTTAAAAAAGCTGATACGGTATATCTAAATTTTTATACATTTTTTTATATACTTGTTTACTTATTTATCAATGCTGATAACTTTTTTGAAGTAAAAATATAATATATTTATGTATGGTACATTTGTTTTTAGTCAAGGCTATATAAAGGAAAATATAAATGGTGTTTTATTTAAAATAACAAAGTTTTACTATATCGGAAAGTCTGTCAAGTCTGTAAATGGCGAACATATAAGACTTTCTGCGAAAACAGCATCTGAATAACTTTATTTATTCTAAAGCTATTGGTGATCAAAATTGGTCAAAATACAAACGTCCATTCTGTATCAGGAAAAGAAGTTAATAACAAGTTTGTATTATTTTGTTCTGAAAACAATATTAAAATTTAAAATTTGTTTATATTCGTACGTTATCGAAACTTATAAAGAAAATCTAGGACTTTCTGCTAAAACAGCATCTGAATAACTGTATTTATTCTAAAGCTATTTATGATCAAAATTGGTCAAAATACAAACGTCCTTCCTGTATCAGGAAAATAAGTTAATAACAAGTTTGTATTATTTTGTTCTGAAAACAATATTAAAATTTAAAATTTGTTTATATTCGTACGTTATCGAAACTTATAAAGAAAATCTAAGACTTTCTGCGAAAACAGCATCTGAATAACTGTATTTATTCTAAAGCTGTTTATAATCAAAATGGACCAAAATTTAAACGGCCACCCTGTATCAGAGAAAGAAGTAAATAACAAATTTGTATTATTTTGTATTGGAAACAATATTAAAATTAAAATTTGTTTATATTTGCACGTTATCGAAACTTATACATCGATAAGATTTGAATGTCAAGCTCATCTCTAATCTCAAGTCACTTAATCAATTAAGTTAGCAGTCTAAAGACTTAGCAGATAGCAACATTAAACAATCATTAAACATCATAAAATAAAATAGTCTTGGTTGATTTCTCGCACGTTTGAGACCATGAGGCGCGGGTACATTGTTATTTAATCGGACCGGTAGATTGTTGTAATTAAATACATAAATATTACACATTAATACGATTTTTATTTCAGCAATAAATAAGAGTGTAATTAAAAATATATAAGGAATGTCCATTAAGTGATAAATTGTGATTAAAAACAAATTAAAGTTATTTACTTTTTAAGATTGGACCTTTGTTGTTAATTGCAAATAATTGGATATAGAACTTAATGAAGGTAAGATGAAAAATAAATTGTGTATTATTTTTACATACAGTGTGTCATATAGATTTTTCTTTTATGTCGGTTAATTTGAATTCTTTTAAAGGTTTAAATTATTGTAATTAAAAGAAAAGAAATATAACATTATTTTATTATTAAAAGAAAGTTTTATTATACAAATACAGCAATAAGTATAAGCTACAATTATCTCACTTCAATAAAAAAAAAATTAAAGTTTTGACCCCAGCTTTCCTGTTTGTATACCTAACTTTCCTAAAAAGAAAAATAATAAAAAGTATTATAAAATGTACATTTCTAAATTAAGTTTAAATTCTATATACAGGGTTTTTATATTAGGGGATAAACGGTATTTTTTCTTACTTTTAAGAAATTCAAGAAAGCCAATCGATGTGTTTTAGCTCTGGGAATTTGAAAATCGCAATAAAAAACCGTTGCAAGGAAAACATGAGAGTTACCCTATAAATATTGCTTTTTAAATGAAACGCCCTTTCTATTATATCATTTTAGGATTTTATGGTCAATTCGAAGTATTTTTTAATAAAGGTTTTATAAGTCTATCTTCAACTGTTTTTTAGTTATTGGCGCCTAAACAGCTACATTTTTGACTTATAGAGTGCTTGTCTAAAGTCATCACCCCTTCTTAACTTTTTTTTTTAATAAAAATTTGAGGACTGGTAAGGCAACATAAATCAAAACATAGGCAACAATTGACAGATATAAATGTCATACTGAGAGTTTGTTGTTATTTTGAAAACCAAAAATAAATGAAAAGAGGGCTCGTGTAGCATATCATATAAAGTCAGCACCCTTATCTTCTACAATATGACGCTACTTTGAAAATTACCTGAATACCTTATTTAGATTGCCATATTTTCGAAGCTAATAAAGTTAGATATATACATAATGTAATATTTTCCTAAAGGTATTTTAGATACCTTTTTATTTGTGATTTAATATATAGGGTGCGTCATAAAAAAATGTGTACTTTTTGTCCTACCCTGTATATTATCACCATATTACTAATAAATATATCTTTATAAGAGCTTTAGAAAAATACCACATTCTCCTCCGTAGCGCAGTGGACAGAGCTTTGATCTCCAAAGCCAGAAGTCGCCGGTTCGATTCCCAGCAGGGGAGACATATTTAGGTAGTAGTTATTTAAAAATAACGTCCGTGAGGGCACTACCGCGTTGCCCAAAAGGTACTGTGAATTGCATAACTGCATGTTTCAGTTCTTGGACTACGTTGACGGAAAAAGGGGAACGAGGGGTTAAATATCTAATAACCCGACACCCACTGTGCTCTGGTATTTAGGCATAGGCCTTCGTGGGATGTTAAAAAGATTTACTAGTTGTAAAGTACTTCTTAGGAGCTTTAAAATGAAGTGCCACAAGACCCCTCTTTCATTTATTTTTTTTAAATGGCGCCCAACTTTCAGTTAAACATTTATATACTATGTCAATTATTTTCTAAAATTTGTCTTACTAAAGTCCTCATATTTTAATGAAAAAATACCAAACAATTTTAATTATAAAGTTAGGAGAAAGGGGGTCCTTACTTTAGACGACTGTATTATTTAATTAAATAATATAGGTCGAAAATGTGACCATTAAACCGTCAATAACTCAAAAACAGTTAAAGTAGACTTATAGTCCCCTATTAACAACACTTAGAATTAACCATAGAATCCAAAAAGTGAATAATAATTAATATGGTGTTTCATTTAAAAATCGCAACACTTATGGTGTTACTTTTACACTTGTTTTCTAGTTACGATTTTGAAATTGCATGAGCCAAAACCCATTGATCGACTATCTTGAAAAATGCGGGAGAAGTAAAAAAATATACAATTTTTTCTCTTAATTCTCTTTCATATTTATTTACAAAAAACTGGCTTCTACAGGGTATTCCGTTCCTGTGGAAGCCAGTTTTTTGTAAATAAATATGAAAGTACTAGCTATGATTTTCGGCTTCGCTTGGAAGTTTATATGATATTACATGGTAGTTGAAAAAAAACTATGACATAAAAAGTAAAAAAATTATTTAAAACATTTTTTCATTATTTACACTACTCGTTTATAAACAACATTTTTCATTTTATTTTCCGGGGTATAAACACAGGGTGTCTCTAAAGGCGCGGAAAAAAGCTACCACAGATTCCTGAGACTAAAATATGACGATCCAATCCAACTTACCTTAGTCCAAATGTGGATGATTTGAGAGATACAGGGTGTTAAAAATGTATTCTGATTTTAGTTTTTATAAATAATTTTTGTAATAATAAGTGTATTGGCACAATATTTGGCTGGAAGGGATTTTTGAAGGTAAAAAATAAGAATCTGCTCTCAATTTGATTGTTAACTGTAGATGGCGCCACCAGCGTTATCTTGATCAAATTTAAAACGAAATAACTTTTTAAACCACTCAGTATGTAGCTTTTAAAGAAAAATTCTCATTTTTTAATATATTTCACATAATTAAGGTATATTTGGTTAAAGTTAATTTAGGCAACCATTTTGAAGATATCTTGATTTACAAAAATCACTTGCTGTACGGCTAGGTCTAAGCTATAAAAAGACCTATTTTTGAGATACAGGGTGGCAAATTTTTTTAAAAAATAGGCATTGTTACCACTCTTTATCTTAAAAGTTAGGCTATTTAGGACATTTTTTTCTTAAAATTACGTAAGGATTCATACTCTAAAAGATAAGCATGTAATTCTAAACCACCCTGTATAGCTTGGACCTCGCCATACAAAAAGTGATTTTTAAAATCCAGATATATCAGAAACGGCTGCCTAAATCAATATTTACCAGGTATACCTTTTTTATGTAAAATATGTTAAAGAAAATTATTTTTGTTTAAAAACTTACATACAAAGGGACTCAAAAAGTTAAAACGTTTTTAATTTATGCAAGGCACCGCAGGTGGCTTCCTCTAAAATTAACAATAAAATTGATAGCAAATTATTATTTATCACCTTCTAAAACCTCTTTTAGCCAAATATTGTGACAATAGTGCTTTTATTAACAAAAATATTTACAAGAAACTAAACCCAAAATAAATTTTTTGACACCCTGTATTTTTGAAACCATACACTTTTTGACTAAGGTAAGTTGGGTTAGATCGTCATATTTTAGCCTCAGGAATCGGTGATAGTTTTTTTCGGTCCTTTCAGAGACACCCTGTTTATAAATTTTTCGAATTCTCAACTCTTGAGCAAACTACGTATAGCTGAACGTGAAAAAGCAGGATTCTTTGAGGTTTATGCCACAATATTTTAAAGTTTGTCCTTGCGCTTTAATAATTTTTAAACTAAAGGCTAATTTAATTGAAAACTGCATCTTTTAAATTAATAATGAATAACAAAAATTATGTCGCTTTAGCTTCAAAATAAAAATTTATCAAAAATGTGGTAAACAGTTTACCTAAAAGCTTACTGATAAACTTGTTAAAACTCTGATTTTTTAACAAGTTTATCAGTAAGTTTTTAGGTAAACTGTTTACCACATATTTGGTAAACTATTTACCACATTTTTTCGACGCAACCATTAGCCCAGTTCCCGTCCTGGCGTCTTGTTAAAATTTTTTTATTGGATTAAAATAATTTTAACCGAGAGCTAATGAACCTTTGTTTAGAGTTTGAAACCTTTGTATCGTAAGTAACTTTATATTTATTTATTATTTTCGATTTAAAATAAGGGTACTTTTTGATATCAAGTCAGAATAACGTAAAAAAATAAATATTTTAAACTCAAAAAAATAAATTGTATTTGGGGCATGCGAAGGTATGTTTTTACCAAAATTTTGTAAAAGTAATTTATTTCTTGGAAAAGAAAAATATAAAAACCAAAAACTAGGTTATTTTAATTTTTAGATAAATTTTAAGATCGTTAATACATATTTGTAGGTCTTTACATTGCCTACAACTTAGCCATTTAACTTTTTGTAGTGTGGTCGAAAATCTACCCCCCTCTCCTCCTTTCCGACCATAAATGGCACTGGTTTAGTAATATTTGTACGTTATCGAAATTAATACATCGATAGAATATCACTGTCATACTCATCTCTAATCTCAAGTCACTTAATCAATTAAGTTAGTGGTCTAAAGACTAAGCAGATATTAAACAGTCGTTTAAATTATACAATAAAATGATCTTGGTTGATTTCTCGCACATATAATATGATGCGGCACGTATACTTGTAATTTAATCGGACGGGGAGATTATCGGAATTAAGATCATACAATATCGATGTAATTAAAGATTTAATAGTTAAATTTAACAAACATTAGGAATATTAATAAAGTAGCGATAAGTGATTAATAAAAATATATATTTTTTTCTCAATTGGATATTTGTTGAAAATTGTTAAGGATATATAAATTATTTAGGGTGAATATTAAAATGATTTACTTTAAATCCGTTACTACTGGCGGGTAAATTTATTAACAATAAAACAGACGTGTGGCCAAATAGACCCTTATGTTTAAAATGTTCTAGCAAATTTAATATAAGCGAATTAACAAATAAATCTTTATTATGATAATCTAACACCATTTTTGACGTTTATTATAAATAATACAAGGTTTTTTAAACACAACGACCTTCTTTTGTCCACAACTAATTTCATTCATGGTTTTGCCGACGATAGTACCCTTTACTCGGGTTCCTAAAGCAATCTCTAAACCTGATTTGAAAAGCAAACGCAAAGCGATGCAGATATTCCTTTTACAGGACCCTAAATAAATATTGTATTGGGGCGTCAAAAATCTCTTTCATTTTAATGCATCCAAAACACATCAAGTTCCTTGTTGCAAAGAGAGTCATCAAATGCTCATCCTTTACTTATGAGCACCAAGTTTTGCAGATTAATTCCATCTTGTGCGCGTCACATTTAAGAATAACCTTACATAGCATAAACACATTAGCTTTGTTCGCGGGTTCGATTCTGAACCGGTGCTGGGACTATTTGCATGCGCAGTGAAAAGAGCAGCGTTCGCGGTTAGTAAAATCCTGAATTTTTAGTAACAGTTCTGTGTTTGCGTGTTACAATGGAATCAGTTCGTTACCGGTTCGTAACCTGATTAGCAGTCCTGGGATTTTTGTTGGAACTAAAAGTTCAGTTCGGAATTTCATGCGCATTGTCGACATGGTCAGCTGTTTTCTATTTTTGTGGTACAGAAATAAACCGTTGTATTACAGTTTATTTGTTTCTGCCACTTTTTATTTTTTTTATATATTTTTGTGATTCTGAGCGTATATAAACAAAGGATTTTTAATTGTATTTCGTATTGTATGTATGCAATAAAATAAATAAAGATTTAATTAAAAAATATAGACAATATTACCAGATTTTACCATTTTGTGTTGTTTGAATTTTATCTTTAGTTAAATACACATACTTATGTTAAAAACGAGAGGAGGAAGGGAATCCCTCGTCTTCCGCCGAGAGACCTCGAGTGGCTTTCGACAGTATAACAATTTAACTTTTTGTTTGAATTTAATTTTTTTTGTGTAGTATTCTATTTAACCATGAAAAATCCTAACCAAAAAGCTAGGTTAGAATACATCCTCAGCTGTATAGAAAATCGTTCGCGGTAAATAAAAATTCCGAACTAATAAATAACTAGACATGCACTTTAAAACAATTCTAAACCAGTTCGGTTCTGGTTCAGGATTAGTTTATTACTAGACCCGCGAACAAAGCTATTGTATCTATAGCCACGGCATCTTAAAAAAGCTTGGATTTCTCTTTCGAGCACAAAAGTAATTTTCACCTTCCAATTTATACACTTTGTATTTTTCCAAATCCTACCTTCCTTGGAATATTGTTCTCATATCTGGGGCATGGCATCCCCCATAACCTTAACCATTTTTAATTCAATAATTCAAAGAAAAGCTGTTTGCCTCATTAATGATCCTTTGCTTGCAAAAAGGTTTCCGTCTCTTGCCTATCGTCGGACTGTGATGTTTTTTATATTAACTTTTATACCAATTTAGATGGGTTAGTACACATTTCTGAAGAAAAAAGTAATACGTCACTGCCTTTTATTATTTTCTTAAATTTTGTTTAATTTGAAGCAAATTAAATTTATTGTTTTTTATTCATTTGACGTACGGTTTTTTCGTAAATTGGTACTAACCATTTTTTGGCGTGGTTATCTATATACAGTATTTTTAGGAGTAACAATATTTTTTCAGAAAAAAAATGGTAAATACTTTGAAATAACTTTTACTCTATATAATAATGGGTAAAACAACCTAAGTGGTAATATGTACTTTTAACAGGTCTACCCTATACTTAATAGTAAATACTGTATAATATTTATTTATAAAGCCGTACATTTAATTTATTTTTTAAACCTAACAAGAATCTAAAAAATATGTGTATTTTGATTAAATGCGATGACGTAAAAAATATGTTTAAAAACGTTATTTATTTTAAACAATGAATAATACTAAAAAGCAAAAAAAAAACAAAGAAAAACAAAAACTTTTTTATTACAAGGCGAACATGGTTGACGATCCACTTCATATATGCATAAAATACATTTTTTTTTTTATAAATAAAAAGTATGCCATAAAAGATTAAAAATAGTCGTGTTAACACGTCTCAGTAAACAAAAGATTATTTAAAAAAAGATGATGCTGCAGTAGAAGTCTCTAACGAAGTATCTCAAAATTATGGCTTTACGTTTTAAATATACTGCATTAGCAATAGGTTTTGGTATATCGCCCAGTAATAGAATAAGGCAGGGCGCTCACTGGAATGGTTAGCAAGTGATGTGGCGGCCAGGTGGTGAGTCAATGTCAAAAGCAATCTTTAAAACAGCGTAAATAAATACAGAAACACGCCATTAAAGGAAAGGGGTGGTGAAATGGTGTTTGGCAAGTGTGTGGTGTTATTTGCGTACCATTAGTCTCAAATATGTTTTATTTTTGAGAGCTTTGGGGGTTACACCCAATGATCTGAAAAATAAATATGGATGAATGCAGCGAAAATCACAATAACCCCTACGTGGGCACCGCGCAGTACACTTGTGAGCATGCGCAATAAACATTTACTGACTAGCCGAAAACAAACAACAGGACCGGGTTTAACATTTTGTATATGATTCATTTATAAAGAAAATATACCAAGTAATTTTGGGGTATACATATTTAAATATTTTATTTTAAGTCTGTATTCGTCTTTCATAGCAGTCCCTAAAAAGTAAACCGGTTTTATATTGGGGACTATTTTTTGTTGTATATTTTTTTATTTTTCGGTCGTATCGCCGATTTTATTAAGATTTAGCAAACGAGAGTGCTTAGAAGCACTGATCTCAATTTAAATTCCATTTTATTACTAAAACACCTTCTTTTTGATTCATGAGGACCCACTTTTACTTAACCTCAAACCTGCACGCTATTTTATGTATTATTATCTTCCTTCTTAACACTACCTTGACACAACAAAACTGAATAGTTGGTATTTTATTATAAAAGCAATTAGATTTGGTGTAACTTGTTTGAGGAATAAATCTCAATTTATAAACTGATATTTCGTTCCCTTTGGCGTAGCAGTTGTCGTTCAGTTAAGTTTGGCGTGTAATGCCATTGAAATTGTTTATTTTTGGGGTTAGGGCCAAACTGACCTTATATTTGTAATTAAAACCACAAAAAAAAGCGAATCACAAATATTAAAATTGGTAATGTACCCAGTAAGTAATTATTGATTTAATTTGCCTACAAATGCCAACTTGAAATAAACTTGATAATGTAATAATCTTAAACTAGGCTTAAAGCGCAATGGAATCGCTTGGACTATTTAATTTTATTCAAAACATTCCACAGAAAGATACCTATGTTCCTTTTTTAACATACGAGCAATAAGCAATCTACAAGATATTATATGGTATAAATCGTCCTCAATATCACAAAGCGGCGTATCTTTATGTTTAAATTTCACGAGGGTGCTATTTAGGTATTTTTGTACTACTCTTTTTTAGTAAAATGAAATAGGCTTAGTATTATATTTTTATAACTTTTAAAGATATCAAAATCTAACATATGCCAATTTGTAATATTAAGAAGCAACTTTTTTAAGCAATTACATCAGCTCTAGTCAATTTTCCTACTTTTTGAGATACGCCACATCGTTATATGCCGACGAAATTGCTTATGGCTACGTGTTATAACTTGAAAATATGTCAAATTATTTTAATTAAACTGCCATATTTTATTTTGTGTAATTATAAATGCATCAGTCCAATGCTAATACAGGGTGTCCAACTATATTTAAACCCATTTTCACCGCGAATAATTTTAAAAGAAATAAAATTATCAAAATGCGGTTTTCGCGAAAAGCCTTAGATTTTTTTAAGTTTCTTTTTATATCCTTGCCATTTGGTTGTGACATTTATTTCTTACGAAAACGGTCAATTTTCGTATATAGGGCAAGTTTGTTATTTTAAATGGAACCCCATATATATTTTTCTATAATCCTTAAATACAATTTTTCCCGCTAAAAAAAATTAACCCAAACCATGACTATTTCAAAAAATAATGGATTTATTGATCTCTAAAAAATTGACTGCATGGCAATAAAGAGTATTATTTAAAACAGGAAATTTGCTACTTACTCATTATTTAATTTTGGTTATGCAAAACTTAAATTAAATAAAAATTTAAAAACACCAAGAATTACTTACAACGCACAAATAAAACACCAAATAACTATACCTGATAACGGTCGACCGTAGATGGGAGATTGGGTTTGGTCGGTCGACGGCGTCAATTTTACCTGGATTTTACGATCGGGAAATCCCAAATTTTAAATTAAATTAGGATGAGTGTGACCCTGTCACAGCATAGGTAAACGTTTTCAGTGTTGCAACCACTATATTTATTAAAATACTGCTAATTTTGTCAATGTTGCCAACACTATATTGAGTTTTAAATAAAAATGCTAACCTTTATAACAACTGCGCATGTGCAAAGGTGTACAGCAATTCTCCCAGTGTGGGGTAAAAATTCTTGCGCAGGTCTATTAAAAATATATGGGGATCATTTTCTATTAGCAATCCTTTTAATTTTTAGATCATTGGTTACACCTGCCACTAGCTCACCACACTGATATATTTTTTTAGTTACACATTGGGTCACTGGTTATATGTAGCCACAGTTATATGTGTTAAATTACTTATTAGAAGTAATATTACATTCGGTGTGTAAATTTTTAACTTTTGTGTAAATTTGTAAATGTATTAATTTATCTAATAAATTGAAGTATTACATTTACGTGTTTTTATAGTTTTTTAATGTTTTAAATATTGTATTGCGTATTCCACAAATTAACATATTTGTATACTTACGCACCGGTTTGGCAAATAAACTAAACACGTCGCGTTGTGAATTACGCATCAGTCATGAAGGCGGACAAGCATGGCTTAAGCTCGAAATGTGATTGGTTGGATTTACATTTTAGGTGTATTTTTACATTGTAAAACGTACTTTTACTTGGTAAAATGTATTTTTACACAGTAAAATGTAATTTAGGCATATAACACAAAATACCATTACAAAGGAGTAAAATTTTGTTGTAAATATACATAAACTTGTGTGAAATTTCACACTGGGTCATTGGTTATATGTAGCCACCTGCCACAGTCATATGTGTAAAAAATTTTAGTGGAAGTAATATTACATTAATCTAAATGTAATTTTTGCATTTTAAACATTTTTGTGTAAAAATACCACCACAAAGGAGTAAAATTTCGTTGTAAATATACATATTTTTTTCAGCACACATTGCTGCCATATCACTCGTTTGCCAATTCAGTGCGCCCTTGCCAAACAAAACAAACACTATTGCTAACATGCAGGTATTTAGTAAAATTGTCTCTTTTCCTCACATTGCCCATGTGTTATGTTATTTAGCTCAACCGGTATAGATAACCAGGCGCAATTAGTGTACAAATTTGTAAATATACATATTCATTATGTTTAAAAATCTTCTAATAAGATATCAAAGTTAAAAGAAGAAATCATGTGACATTAAAGGTATTTTCTGTTATAAATATAACCAGTATTAATTTAAATGAAAAACAGTTTCTCGAAATGTGTAAATTATTGCTAATGAGGTATTTCCAGTATAATAAGGTTAATCGTTGGCGTTGTATACGTAATTTTAAAAAGACATGTTTGGGTAATATGAATAACTTGAAGAGCCCAATTTTAAAGTTTATAGTCTCCATTTAAACTTTTAATTTAACAATGAGACAAAATGTCCCATTAACACTGAATTTTTAAAAATCAATTTTTAGGCCATGACTACATCCATAATAACATAGCGTTTAAACTGTTTATTTTTAATTTAATATAACATAAAAATCTAATTCTAGAAATTGTACACTCTGAAACTAGCCTCCTTGGTGTTATATTTTTTTTAGTTTAATCTTAGAGCATTTAAACTGGTCAACATATGAATTTGGCAACCCCGTTTACTTTTTTAAATAAATCAGCTCAGCTCTTTTTAAAATTTTAATCGATTTTTGTAATTGTTCCTCCCTTAAGAAAAAAAAAATAAGTGGCTTAGTTGCTTTGGGCTATTTCTACAATTATTATAAGTTTTCTTGAATATGTTGTACAGGGTATTAAAAAATAAATTATATAAAGGGTGTTTTAATTCTAGAACTATGAACGTAAAAAATAATTGCTAAGGACAAATATTAATAAATTAAAAACAAATTAGTAAAATAGTTTTGTTTAAGAAAATAATGTATTATTATAAATTGAAAAAAAAGTTACCCACTTTTTTTCGAAAATAATTTGGTGTATTGAACATAAAAATACACAAACACAATACATAACAATATACCGATTAGGTAACAAAAAATAATTCATGATTTTTTATTTTATTATCAATTTACAAAATATTAGGCATCAGAGGTGCATTTAGATATTTGCCGCCCGTAGGCTATTTTATTTTCGCCGCCCCTTTGTTTCCTTTGTTTCACTTTTTTCCCATAAAAATATTTTGAAGAGCAAAAAAACCTCACTTTGTAACCAGCTAATAGTCCCTGGGCCAGTAATGAAATTGACTTTATAATAATAACACCTTTAAAACCCTTTTAATGGGGTTCCTTTTGACAAGTGTACCAAAAATATTCATATCGCCCTA
Organism: Listronotus bonariensis; assembly: GCA_014170235.1. NCBI lineage: Eukaryota > Metazoa > Arthropoda > Insecta > Coleoptera > Curculionidae > Listronotus > Listronotus bonariensis. The sequence goes on from JACEGR010001080.1 coordinate 181,912, forward strand.
TATGGGAGCGGCGCTTTAACTCAGCCTGCCAATGTTAAATGTTTTAAGTGTCGGACTGGGCAAACGCGTCACTTCTTTTGTCGAACAAGTTTAACATAATGTTTTACATGCAATTTTTAAACATTGGGCCAAAAATCTTAATGTTACAGTTACGAAACCATAAGACCCATTGACATGTTTTGTGTATCTGATTGGGCTGATTTTTGCTCTGAAAAATCGCCCATTATAATTTCTCCACTTACGGTTTCCAACAGAGAAACTGGTGGTGCCACACATATGCATGCATTTCTATACGGTGCAACTGGACAGGCTCCAAACTTACCATTTTGTTTGTTATTTTATCCCTAATGTTTTATTCCTTTCTTTCCTTAAATCTTTAAGTATTAACAAATTCCCTCTTACTTTCCTCCTACTTCGCGTAAGCCACCCACGGTACAGACGTACAATGCAACATGCTGTGTCTAGACTTGCAACAATTCGCCGCGCCGAATAGCCGCCACATAGCCCTACATAGCACGGATGTGGACATGGACGGAATGCACGTCGTTTCAAGCGCTTGGCGAATGATTCCGCGGTGATTGTCGGTTTTTTGCATCAAAGGAGCGCGCAAATAGGTTGCTGGTTTATTTTGACGGATGTTTGGCGAATTGTTGCAAGTCTCGACGCGGCTTTACATAAAACAAGATTTGTACGTTTGCGATCCATACAGGAGTCGGTTTTTGCGCGAACACAAAGGTGTTAAATGTGGGTTCGCCGTATCCGTTTGGACGTGTTTGAGTCATATTGCAAGAAACAATGGTAAACGAAGTAAATATATGGAGAAAAGAGATAAAATACTTTAATTAAATAAATGTTATAAGGATAAACCAATTTTGTGAAAACAGATTTCTTTTATTGAATAGCTAAGTTTTCTACCAGCAACGAAATCTTTTGGTTTTCCTTTTTTTACCGAGAAATATGTTAAAATAAAAAAGGTCTTCTACTGCAACCTCGTTGGTCAACAAGTTCGTTTTAAATGCGGATTACTCTATTTGCAAAGGAGGTTGCAGCAACGATATTAGGACGCTTTGTTGCATTGCATATAATTGCAATTGCATGTTGCTTTGCACGTTGCATTACACAGGTCTGTATGCGGCTTTAGTTTTTAGGCTTTTAGTTTTCGTGGATTGTCCAAAGGTAAAAAAGTTAGTTTTTGTTATTAATTAGCTTGTGTTAAATTAAACTAAAACAATAAATAAAGGTAACGTGTCAAATGGCCTTAATAGAAAATATATTATCTCTAAAGTGACTTCAAGAAGATAAAAAGCTACGGTGGATTAAACCAAATTATTGTTGTTAGACGCGGTGACGTTGCCTTCCGGTTAATCCAGTGTAATTTTATCCCATTATATATAATGAACATAATTTAGGGTATTTACTTTATTTAGTAATGCACATACAGGGTGTCCGGTGAGATGAATAAACACATAAATTTATATATTATTATTTTTTAGTTCTAGTCTAAAAAGTAATAAATTTTATTTGATTGGTTGATTAGCGCGTTATTTTTTTAAAACTTTTATTATAAAAAATAAATACAAATTTAAATTTGTTAGATTACTTCAGTAATTTTAATTTACTTATCAGATTTTCTAGATATACAGAGCATGACACAAGTAACGTTTTTTAAAAGTAATTAATTAAATTAACACTTTATACCGCGTGAACATAAGTTTGCACTATATAGAAAACCTTTTAATAATTAATTTAACAAAAAAAATTCTTTATAAAAAGTTTTGCGTGGTCTAAAACCTTTGTCAAATATTATTTGTTCAGTGGTATACGGCGTATGTCAAAAAATATAAATTTAGCTATTTTTCATATTATTGAAAGTTTTTATTAAGATAGAATATTTAGGATTAAAAATAGCATTTAAATATGTAAGCTTGTTCATTTTCAAAAGAATATTTTTGTGATAACAAGCGTGTCTGTGACTTTTCGTTGTTTTGACAGTTCATAAACTTTCTTTACATATTACATTTCGTAATAAATAGGCAGTAATGTAAAAATTATTATTTTGCCCGTAATGCATAAAAAATGTTAAATGTTATTTTTAATCCTTAACATCTTTTCAAACATTTCTGATATTACAAAAAATAAAGGTACTTTCCCCATAGGTTAATTTCATATTTTTTAAAGTACCTCGTATACCACTGCAAAGTATATTATCTGATTATTGCATTTTAGGTTTTATAGGTCATGCAAAACTTTTTATAAAGAAAAGCCTTTTTTTTTTGTTACATTAAGAATAAAAAAATTTCATATACCTAGTGTGAACACGCTGTATCGCCATTAAAATGATCTATCAAAGACCTTTTAAAAAAATCAATGTCTGCAGTTGCAAAAAGATATATTAAGCCTAAAACTTGTCCAAACATACATACATGCGAATTTTTACCAATAGCAAAATCAAAATAGTATATTTCCTAACTAGTGCTGAAAGTGCCACATTTCCGCACGCGACTGCAGTTGACCAAACGACGCGTAGCGGAGTTAGGTCAAGTAGTCAAGTGCGGAAAAGGCACTTTCGGCACGTGTTAGGAACGTTTTTTTTCTACGAGTGTGTGGAAACAGTCAAACTAAACAACCATTTGATAATATTCATTTTTACCATTACTGCTTATTATTATTAACAACATTAATCGTAAAAGAATAGTAGTTGGTAGCATTTTGCAAATGAATCACAGTGGCAAGTTGTTGTAGGTAAATTGCGGAGTTTGGAGATTACTGTTGAGATGCAATTGAACCGGTCTTTGGTCATATAGAGGCACATTGTTGCTTGCTAGAAGACGGTACAATGGGCCTTGAGTGCGTGTTTCGGGCTTTCGTATACTGAAATACCTTCTACACAATGCTAGATATTTTCCATTTTTAATTTCCTCGGAAATGACAAAACTTCGGCTAGAGTGATTTTTGGAGTCTGGAATATTTACAATTAAAAGATTCCCCTTATCGTCAATAGCAATAATGCTAATTTTTATCAATTCTTCTCGACGACACGCACCAGCTAGTCCGAAAATTGGAGCTACCTTCATCGCTAGATAGACAGATCATTTGGAGCATCATTAATAAATTTTGCTATTTCATCTTTCGAGAAAGTTTTGGCCTTTTTGGGTCTAAATCCCACATTTTACTTCTTCAAAAATAATGTAACTTTAAAATATTTACCTAAATCCATGTTCTTTTTGATCTTAATGACATTTTTTAACATGGAATACCTTGACCATAAGGTATTGGGCTTATATGTTTTAGCACGTTCTGCAAAATATGCCATAAAAACTTCTTCTTTCATACTTTTAATTTTTTTCCCGCCACACCAGCTTGTAAATGCTGTATATTCTTCTTCGTACCTGTGCTTCGACTTGAGCGGCAAAAATCTAAGTTTACTATTTCGGCTGCTTTTAGAATAGATTCACGTAATTCCTCGTCAGAAGACTCCATGGGAAACGTTTTTTTATTCAAAATCGACGATACTGATCAGAATGTACTAAAGACACTTTTAATTATCCATGACTATTAATGACTTTGATCTTTTATAATATGGACACCGGCACCTGTCAAAACTAGTAAAAGTAAATTTAAAATATACCAGGATTTTTAAAACAATGTTTTTAAAACAATATTAATTTTTAGTAAATATTTAGTTGATTTTACACCTAATAAAAGAATACTATGCCAATAATAAAATTATAATAAGTCAAACTTCAGAATTAAAAACATTTTAAGTACCTGTTTAAGTGGGAATTTTGCAAGGGTTTACTTTTCTGCACTAGTGCGGAAAAGTAATTATTTTCTGCACTAGTGTGGAAAAGTGCTGCTTTCCACACGCTAGTAGAAAAATAAACAAATAACAAAGCTCCGCAAATTTTGGGTGTTAATCTTTCAGGAAAAAAAAGGGCAGGCTTTGTTAAATTCCTAATTTATACTGCAAGTAATGTTAAGAGCTAAAACTGTATTAAAATGGTTTAAGAAAATAGCATTAACTTCTCGTTGACTTTAGATACCTTTTAGTCAAGGTACATAAAACCACTTAAAATTTTAATTTGATAATTAAAGCTTATTCGTGGACTACACTGTAAATTTCTTTACGATAAACAACCAGCACCAAGCCAAAAAGAAAAACGACTTTTTCAGTAACAAACCCTTAAATTTTAGATATATTTGTTCCAAATAAGGTTTTTGTATTAGAATCATTCGTTAGGTTTTTTGCCCAAACTTAACAAAGCCCCTTTATGTTTACTATTTTATAAAGTGTTTATGTTATTTTTTAAGGTTTTACTCATTTTGTGTTATTTAAATTTGTGGTTATTACGTACAATAAATAAAAATAAATTATAAATTATTAATAATATGACTTGTCGCTAGTACAAAGATAAAAAGGTTCTAATCTCCTTCCTTAGTAGGTGCATGTTAATTATTATCGATCATATGATTGATAAGAGTTTTATAAACATAAATTATCTAAACACTATTGGAAACAGAGTTCATAAATAATGTGTAAAAAATATACTACCTGAAGCACACCTGTCAGTGTATGATTTTACTAATTTTATGATACCTTTGACGTAAGTAAAGGTTTTGTTAATTCTTTAAAAATAAACTTTTAAAAAAATATATAACTTTTGGAAGCATTTATACAACTGGTGCTAACTAAAAATGTACAGATCACTTTTTGATACACCTGTTACCAAAAACTTGTAAAATAGTATTTTTAAAAAGATATATAACATATTTGACATAACTTGGATTTTACTTCAAATGGCAATGAAAAATTTTTAATACAACTTTACATTTTTTTTAAATAACCATTAAACAATAATGATCAAGAAAACTAGTTTTGTTGTAAAAAGCCGGGCGCTACGAGGAATATGTAACAAAGCAACTATGCTTTTTACATTAATACTGGTATTTGTGCTCCATTATAATTTAAAGGTTATATTAAAAATCATTTTTTAATTTTTAATTTCTTTGTGCTTAAAGAATAATTTTTTTATTTTTTTGACAATAGAAATTTTTTACTTATTAGTGTTAAAATTATTGTCAAAAATAAATAAATAAATAAATAAATAGCGTGGAGGGATTAGAAGCCATGACCGGTAAATCCGACGTCAGCGAAAACCTCCCACTACCTTCTAGGTCTATCAAAAATATATTTTGCTTAATAAAAACTACTGGTGACTGCGTCTGCAAAAATTTAGAACTATGTTTACTTAAAAATATGTAAATTTAAATTATATATATATATATTTTTATATTTCACTAGTCTTTAAAAAACAAAAATGCTCTTTTTGAGTCGCGAAACTAATCTATAAATGAATTAACACAAAAATCTATAGCCTAACAGCAGATTATACAACAAGAAATTTATTATTGTGGTCCATTTATTTTTTTATTTACTAAAAGTAAGACTAATAGTTATGTGAGTTAATTAAAAGTACAAACCAAAAAAAAAATATATATTGATATTAAAAAATTGATCTTTTTGTTTGTCTTTTATCAATAATAAAAATATGTATATTTCCTTTTATTTAAAGATCATATAACATCAATTTCACCAATTTATAGAAAGCAAAGCAACAAATTAAAAGTATTAAATATAGTTTTTTTGTAAAAACCACTGTTCTTTATTTTCGTATTTTTTTTGTCTAATATATCTTTGGACAAACCACGAAGGCTAAAAGCCTAAATACTAACGTACCGTGGGTCTCTTAAGCGAGGTAAGAGGAAGTTTGTTGACACGGGACTTAAATACTTGAAGATTTTGGGGGAGAAGGAAAGACATCCGCGGGCAGCTGGTTCCACATTCTAGAAACTCTAGGGATAAAAGAAAGAAAAAAATTGGAAGTTCGGGGCGTGTCCAGTTGGACCGTATAGGGATGCATAGGCGCGGCACCACGAGTTTCTCTGGTGGGAACCGTGAGTGGAAGAACTATTCTGGACAATTCTTCAGAGCAGAAGCCATGGAAGTATCTATAAAAAAGCGATACATCCCCCACAGCCCGACGATGAGCAAGAGAGGGAAGCCTTTCTGTAAGTGCGGGATCATTAATGAGACGAATAGCTCTTATTTGGATGGAATCAAGAATGCTTAGGGTTGTATATTCTAAGGGAGGTCGGATTTGGGACAAATATAAAGTGTATACATTAGAAGGGGAAAAATACTTCTTGGCTCAAAAGAGAAATTCAAGCTTTTTTGAAGCTGCCGTGGCTATAGATACAATGTGTTTATGCCAGTTAAGGTTACTTTCAAATGTGACGCCCACAAGATTGAAGGTGTCTTTGCTCTGTAAAACTTACCGCTCATACATCAATTTTAGGCGAAGAACCAATTCTAAAACTAAATTTACCAATCGGTTTTGTTGACGTTTGAACAATGTATTATATGTCAAAGTTGTCACTAATTATTACCGCGGTTATAATTGGTTGAACGCCTAAAATTTAATGATAAGTAGAGGATGAGTATTTGAAGACTCTGTTCGCGACAAGGAACATGATTGTGTTTTGGATGCATTAAGATGGGCGAGATTTTTGGCGCCCCAATCCAATATTAAATTAAGATCCTGCGAAAGAGATATCGCATCGCTCTGCGTTTGTTTTCCAAATCAGGTTTAGTGATGGGTTTAGGAACCTAAAAACTGGAGTGAAGGGTACTATCGTCGGCGAAACTATGAATGGAATTATTTGTGGACGAGAGTATTTTTCTTTTGATTACCTTTTTTACTTATATTAATATCTTTATTCTATAAAGAAAACACAAATTTTTAAAGAAGACAATAAAATTAGTGTATAGTTATACTTTTTCAGCCTTCTTAAATTTTTTATTTTTGATGATAAAAATTTTAAGAGAGGTGTAAAAGTATAAGTATACACTAATTTCATTGTCTTTTTAAAATTTTGTGTTTGCTTTTAGGATAAAGATGTTGATAGAAAAAAAGGGAATGTTACGAAAAGATGAGACTTTATAATCAATTACACTCGAAAAAATTGTGACGTTAAATAATTCCACAAGGTATCCAAAAATTTGTGTCAAAACGGAATAATCGGCTCTTTCCTGTATAACCCGTAAAATATGTTTTTAATGATTTTATTTGAAATTACAGTTTTTACATAGCTGATATTTTCGTAGCCCTATTGTACCAAAATTTTTACGTATTAAAGGATAATATAATGAAATAAACCCTAAGAAAGTCCTAAGAAAAAACAACAAGGAGATTAACGGCCGTATTCACCAAGCTCTGACAAATATTTCTTAGTCTGATAGCCTGCGTTTTAAGTAGCGTTGCAGTCTAATAAATATATATCAGAGTTTGGTAAATACGGTCGTAAGAAAATTCTTTCACATAGTTAAAATACTATTTTAAGTATTGATTAACATGGCAAATTTAAAAAATATTATTTTATCAAATAAACCAACCAATCCACAGAGATTTTTTAATGTATTAAATCCAATCAAAATAATAATCTAAAATACGAATAGGACGCGACCTGCACTCAGCTATTTACCGGATAAAAACTTTTTAAAATTAAATATAGTTTTAAAACAAAGGTATCGCTACAGGGTTGCCTAAAAAATTTGCTTAGGGCTTTATCTAAATTTAAAAAATAGTTCAAAATTTTTGACAGACCCTGTATAATGGCTTTTTTACTTCACATGAGAGTTTTTATATATAACTAAATTTTTATTTCTTCAATTTTATACTAAGCCACGTGAAATTGTATCAAATTAAAATTTTGAAAAATTATTACAATTTTGGTACATTCTGTATTATTTAAACATATGTATTTTTTAAAACAGCCTTAGAATATATTAAAAAAAAAACAGGGATTGTCATTATACAGGGTGTGTCAAAAATTTTAAGGTATTTTTTTAAGTTTAAATATAGCTTTGATCATAATTTTTTAGACAACTGTGTAGCAATACCTTGGTTAAAATACTATATTTAATATAAAATAGGTTCCATCCGGTAAACTATCGGGTGCAGGCAATACCTCCTAAAGAACGCAGGTCAATTCTTATTCAGATCGTAGACTATAAATAATGTGTTAAATATACACAATTAAGAATTATGAGGTTCCAATTTGTAATAGAATTAATTACAAGATTAGTATACCTATACATAGATACTTATTTTAGTAACAAATAATACCGCGGATTAAAATCATATATTTACTTAATTTATGAAGCTAGCTGTTTATTAAATAGAGTTGTGTAGAAACATCGAAACCTATAGTTACTTGTGTATGTCTAAAATATTAATTAAAACATTAAAATGGTTGGCTTCTAGAAACCGGTCCCTACGTACTTTCAAGATACCTGCGCATGAATTTTTGACCTCGGACTGAAATATGTAGTTGTAAAACCAACCTGCATATGCTCAATTTGGATATCATGCAAGGTTTTTAATAGTCAAAATCAAATATATTTTTATTAACACTAAAAAGTTTGCAGTGTTTTAATCAAAGAACATTTAAAGGTCTGGGTTTTAAAAGTGAAAATCAAATATAGGGTTGGCAACACTGAAAGCATTTGTGTAACAACTAAGCCAGTGTTGCCAGAGACCAGAGAGTTTTCCTTTTTTTCGGAATTTTTGATGACAAAGGTTCAAAAGAATTTTTCTAAGGTATAAACAAATATTCTTAGCGATTTAGAAGCTAGTCTAGTCTGAACGTCACATATGTCCTTAACCTGATTAACGTTGAAAATGTTTTTTTTTATATACTTTGTGAAAAAAATTTGTAACAACTTTAGTTTTATTGGATGATCTTTTTGTTGGGTACACGCCTGGAAAGAATGGGACCGCTTCGGTCCTGGTCCCGCGATATACGAACTGACCCTATTGAGCCCTATTGACTGGCCGGTCGCCTGAAACAAAATAAAAGAAAAACTCCCCAAAAAACTCAAAAATTCTAATTAAAAATGACGTTTCGGTGGCAAGTCTGCCACCGTTGTCAAGTTAAAAATAAATTAAAAAAATTAACTATTATTTAAATTAAAAATAATTAAAATTTTATGCTTTTTAAGATCGCAAACTGAAAATAGTTTGATATATATGTTATGCGTGACATATATTGCACCTGGCAACATTGCAGGAAGCGAACAGTAAATCAACTGTTGAAAAATTATTTATTATTTTCGAACCGTCTGTAAAATTCTTTGGGCACGCCTGCTATTGCAGTTTCGCATTGCCATTTCCATTCCATTCTAAAGTGCTTTTATTAATTTTAATATTTTACAATTCATATATTTACATTACATATATAGTTTCATTTTCTTCTATTCCTTGTTCAGGATTCAGGGAAAATGTTGTAGGGCCTGCAGGAGCGGCCCGGAGGCAGGTGTTGGCCTCCTGGAGGTAAGTATAGTGATTTATGTGGTTATTATTCAACGTTTACCGAAAGTGATCTTAAAAACGTCATAGATGGTTTTTCAGTGCCGAAGGCTTACAAAAATATTATTTTATTGAGCAATAATTTGGTAATTCGATGTAATTTGGTTTTTACAGGAAAAGGTTCCCAAAAACCTGTTTGATTTAAGTCAGGTACGGTGTAGTGCAGGGGGCTTTATTTGAAATGTTCACCGACGTTCATTTTCTATGAGCGCCCAAAAATAAGCACATATGCTTTATTTGAAAAGATCACGCGTGCTCTTTTTCATTTGTTTTGTGCGACACTTCTTT